>VIAB01000147.1:253197-266927 GCA_009801035.1 Oophaga pumilio
TAATGCCTAGTGTGTCTCCCTTCCTTCATCTGCAGCTGAAATGATGTTCAGTAGTGTGTGTGGTCTCCACGTGGGTGTATGACGTCCCTGTGCCTGCATGACCTCCCTACAACGCCTGGGCATTCTCCCGATGAGGCGGCAGATGGTCTCCTGAGGAATCTCCTCCCAGACCTGGACTAAAGCATCCGTCAAATCCTGGACAACGTGATGCAACGTGAGGTTGGTGGATGGAGCGAGACATGATATCCCAGATGTGCTCAACCGGATTCAGGTCTGAGGAACGGGCGGGCCAGTCCATAGCTTCAATGCCTTCATCTTGCAGGAACTGCTGACACACTCCAGCCACATGAGGTCTGGCATTGTCCTGCATAAGGAGGAACCCAGGGCCAACCGCACCAGCATATGGTCTTCACAAGGGGTCTGAGGATCTCATCTCGGTACCTAATGGCAGTCAGGCTACCTCTGGCGAGCACATGGAGGGCTATGCGGCCCTCCAAAGAAATGCTACCCCACAGTATTACTGATCCACTGCCAAACCGGTCATGCTGAAGGATGTTGCATGCACGCACGCTCTCCACGGAGTCTCCAGACTGTCACGTGCTCAGTGTGAACCTGCTTTCATCTGTGAAGAGCACAGGGTGTCAGTGGCGAATTTGCCAATTCTGGTGTTCTGTGGCAAATGCCATGCGTCCTGCACGGTGTTGGGTTGAGAGCACAACCCCCATCTGTGGAGGTCGGGTACTCAGACCATCCTCATGGAGTCTGTTTCTAACTGTTTGTGCAGACACATGCACATTTGTGGCGTGCTGGAGGTCATTTTGCAGGGCTCTGGCAGTGCTCCTCCTGTTCCTCCTTGCACAAAGGCAGAGGTAGCGGTCCTGCTGCTGGGTTGTTGCCCTCCTACGGCTGCCTCCACACATCCTGGTGTACTCGCCTGTCTCCTGGTAGCACCTCCAGATTCTGGACACTACGCTGACAGACACAGCAAACCTCCTTGCCACAGCTCGCATTGATGTGCCATCCTGGATGAGCTGCACTACCTGAGCCACCTGTGTGGGTTGTAGAGTCCGTTTCATGCTACCACGAGTGTGAAAGCACAACCAACTTTCAAAAGTGACCAAAACATCAGCCAGAAAGCATTGGTACTGAGATGTGGTCTGAGGTCCCCACCTGCAGAACTACTCCTTTATTGAGTGTGTCTTGATAATTGCCAATAATTTCCATCTGTTGAATATTCCATTTGCACACCAGCATGTGAAATTGATTGTCAATCAGTGTTGCTTCCTAAGTGGACAGTTTGATTTCACAGAAGTTTGATTCACTTGGAGTTATATTCCGTTTAAGTGTTCCCTTTATTTTTTTGAGCAGTGTACAAAGGAAATGTGTCATCTTTAACTTTAGGCCTTTTAGAGATCATTTCATCTTTAACTTGCTTAACTGTTCACAAAAACAGTAATTTTGACCACGGCTGCCCAAACTTTTACAGGCCACTTGACACCTTCCCACCTGATTGTTTTCCCCTCTATCTCCACCTCCCAACCCCCCATCCCCTTTACTTGATTGGCCGCACTTGTTTCATGGAGCTAGAGAAGGGCAGATATAGATGGAAACCAAGCAGGTTTTACAGTGTAGATAAAAATTTGACTCTGCTGTGAAGCACAGAGCGCCTGTGCTTGGTTATTCTGTGCTGATAGATTCCCTCTGAAGTGAGTGAACTATTTGGGTTATAAAATGAAGCCGTCTGTAGGAGATGTTCAGATGAATGCTTCAGTTCCTAGGTTTTAGTAATCAGAGGGGATTTATAGCCCAAAATACATGCATAAGAAAAAGAAAAAAAAAAGGCACTGATGGTGTCAATATCCTTTAAGATCTTTCTTAAAGACCGTTACATCTATCTATTCCCATAAGCAGTGGCCATGCTCTGCTCATATGGGGAGTATCCGAGGGTCACAGCTCTAGAAAATACTCACATTCAGGACATGCAGACTACAAACCTCGGCATGCGTCACACTTGGGCCGTTAGGTCAAAAAAAATAAATAAATGAGTATACTATGCAGTGTTTGTTTCTTTGCAGGATGCCCTTGGATGTAACAGCACGGCAGACAGACATACTCTATATACACCAACCCGGTAGAGACATTTGATGACGGCATCGGAAGCTTCTATGCCCATATACAAAGTTGAAATTGCAAAGCAGTATTATATTTAGACTGAAAGAAAAAGACTGGCATTTTTTTCAAAGCAAAAACACAAGTCAGCATGCATGGAACAAACTGATGGTGGCTTTACTCCACATTGGCATTCTCTATAGCAGTTCATCAGGGTCTTCTCCTGTAATGGCTTCCGATGAACAGGTCGTCTCGTCAAGAGTTCATTTGTGGGATCACCGGCCTCCAGTTAGTGTTTTCCACCATCAGGTGCGATTAGCAGAGGCAGCGTTGGTACACTGCTCCGCACAGTGCAGAGCCCTATCAAATAACTGGTCTAAGCCAGATTATGGCAAGATCCACTCAACTAAGGAAACAGAAACAGTCCAGCCTCAATGAGACATGTAGGTCAGTCAATATGCAAAATTGCTACAACCTTGAAGGTATCCAGTCAATATGCAAAATTGCTACAACCTTGAAGGTATCCTCAAGTGCAGTAATGAAAAAAACTCAGTCGCTATGATGATGAAACTGGCTCTTATTTGGACTGCACCAAGTAATAACAAATAAAAAAAAGACCAACATCTGCTCGAGAGGATAAGTTTGGAGTTACAAGCCTGATGCACATATTAAGTAGTAGGCACATTTTAACAACTGTCCAGAAGAGACTGCATCAATTCGACCATAAAAGCTGGCTTCTTGCAAATAACTCACTGCTAAAGGGCCAAAAACCAGAAGAGAGTCAAGCAATACAGTGACTTGAGAGTAGATGAGTGGTAATATGTAGGATTCACAATTTGAGATTTTGGTTGCAGCTGCCATGTCTTTTGTGAGATACAGAGGTGAGTAGACTGTTTTTACGTGTGGTGCCCACTATGTCGCATGGAGGGAGAGGTGTGCCAGAGATTTGCTGGCGATTCATTCCACATTCAAGGCGCACTTACCCAACATGGCTACTACAGCGTTCTGCAACGATACACCAACCTATCCTGTTTGCGCTTAGCGGGACCGTAATTTATGTTGAAACCATACAGTGACCCAATCCAGGCTATGTGACCAAGAAGGAGAAGGATGGAGGCTGCGTCAGATGTCATTGCCTCTACAATCACCCAACTTCAACCTAGGTGAGATGTTTGGGTTGAATTGAATAGCAAAGTGGAGGCAAAGAAGTAGACAAGCACTCGGCAACTTTGTGAACACCTTCAAGACTGTTGGAAGCCATTCCAGGTGACACAGAATAAACGGCTTGTGAGAATGACAAAGCTGCAAAATTACTCGTTTCCATGTGTTAGTCGGGATTTTTCTGCCTACCTCTCAATTTACAATGCACACATTCTTATAAATGATGAAGGAAAACCATTGCATGAACAGGTGTGTAGCGTGCAACAAACCCACCCTGCGTAGTCTGATCCGATGCCGTCTGCCTGCCACGTGTGTCCTACGTCATGCTAATCAGACCAATCGTATATCAGTAAGAAAATAAGAAAGCAAGATCAGGCAGGTTTGGGTTTTTAGTAGGCCGGCGTAGTCTGTATTGAGAAATATTAAGAGTATATTGATATCTGCAACCCTACATAATACTGTAGATAAGCTGAAAGCTTAAAAACATTTGTGAAGGTGTCCTATAACGAAAAGTAAGCAACTCAAGGCAAAAAAAAAAAAAAAGTCAACCAAAGCAAGCACACACCTCTCATCCGGACCAGGAATCAGCTATATGTTGTGCAGCGCTAGCCTGAAGACCTCATTGGTACACACCCAAGCACCAGAAATACATTTCAATATAAAGATTTGCTGAAATCCCAGGACTTGGTCATCGTCTGCCTGAGCAGAAGGTATGAATGGGGGGAGGGGTGGGAGAAAAGAAGAGAAATGAGAGGCGCAGAGGGACAGAAGAGAAGAATGAAACTTTCAAGCAAAGTTGTAAAGTAGTTGTACAGCCAAGACAGAAAAGGGTTAAAAGCTCAGTCAAACTCTCTAGCTGTAAAAAGCCATATTTTCCTTAGAAATCCACACACATGCACAAGTATAACACCACAACAACTCATGTAATGCTGCAAACTATAGTATGGCAATGGCGTATAAAATAGAAAACACTGCGGGAAGTGATTGTATCTGGCATGTCAAAGGGTGGTCCAGGACCAGAATACTGATGGCCAATCCTTGGTATAATCATTAGTGATGAGCGAGCGTGCTCGGATAAGGTGTTAATAGTATCAGAGCACGCCGAAAATACTCTACAAGTCGACATGGCTGTAGCCTGTGTGACAGTCGCAAGACAAGCAGCCATGACGACTCGAAGATAGAGTATTTTCGGTGTGCTCTAATACTATTAGCATTCGAGCATGCTCAGATAACACCTTATTCGAGCTCCTCACTAATCATCAATAGATTGTTAGGGGTCCAAGACCAAGCAGCCCAACTAATCAGCTGCTTACTTCCAGCAACCGCGAGACTTGCTCACAGTGTCGAGTTGGAACACCCCCGAGCCACACATGGGAGGTTATCCACTATCCAGAGTAGGTTACTGTTTGTCATAAATGCTTAAGGATAATGTCCCTAAAGACCCCCATATACCTCTTCTGCCATCTTCAGGTCGTTTGACGCCTTTCTGCTTCACTCCCTGTCCCCTAGCACCAGCTCTGATCTCAGCATCCTCTGTTGCCTTCCTACTTTATTGGGCTGCAAGCCAGCAGTGAGCAGACTGGTAGCTCCGCCTACACCCTCATACTCCTCCCCCAGCATAATGTCCTAGGTAGGACACTGCTGCGGACAGACCATTGGTACAGTGCATAGAAGTAACAAAGCACCAGAACAGCTATATCAGACCCAGTTACAATCCGTCCGTATTTATCATTAATCTTCCCACCTATAGGAGTAATGGATTTAGGGACCAGAGTTTCCTTACACAATCACATTTGTGAACCTCGACTAAATTAATATTTCCTAACAGGCCATAAATACATGAGAAGTGGAAACCTCTTTAACCCCTGTGCAACCTATTTTTGCAATAATTTGATAAGCAACATATGGAGCAGCTTCAGGCGCTGATCCCGCACCTTACCTGGCAGATGCCAGCTGTGCTACATGGGCGGCACCTGCCTGTAACTAGAGCGTGCAGTTAACCACTTAAATGCCACTGTCAGTCTCTGAAAACTGCATTTAAATGGCATCAGTGCTGCCGCCGCGCGCTAGCTTGCTTCCATTGGCTGCCCGTGTCACGATTGCGGGGGAATTGCTACCATCTTGCTCCTGAAATGAAGCCCAGATACTGCGGAGCTTCATAGGATTACCTAGATTTCCATATATATATAGTGTAATACCAAGTTATCACAGTGTATAGTGTAATCAAATAATTGCAGGTTCACACTCCCAAAATGACTAAAATAAAATAACTACAAAATTTAAAGTAAAAATAAAATATAAAATCATTGACTTCTTCCCTTTAAAAATAAAACCACATGTGAAAACGCCAAAACAATCTGAAAAGCCAAAACTACGGATTTTCAGTTGCACTTCCCCACTCTTCACCCACAAAAAAAATACAATAAAAAGAAAACAGTTGCATGTACCCCCAAATTGGTGTCAATAAAAAAAGTCAGCTCCAATACATCCCTAACGATGGAAAAATGAGGTTCTGTGTCGCTAAAATTGAGACAAAAGTTTTATTTTTTTTTCTACTAAAACAAAATAAATAAAAAAACTGGACAAGTTTGGCATCAACTTAACCCCTTAGTGACCGAGCCCATTTTGACCTTAATGAACAGCCCAAATTTTACAATTCTGACCACTTTATGAGGTAATAACTGGAACACTTCAATGTATCCCACCGATTCTGAGATTGTTTTTTCGTGACACTGTACTACATGAGTGGTAACATTTCTTCGATATTACTTGTGTTTATTTATGAAAAAATGGATATTTGACAAATATATAGCAATTTTCAAAACTTGATATTTGTGCCCTTAAATAAGATACAAAATAGTTAATAAATAACATTTCCCACATGTCTACTTTACATCAGCAAAATTTTGGAAACTTTTTTTTATTGTTAGGAAGTTAGAAGGGTTTGAAGTCGACCAGCGATTTCTGATTTTTTTTTACAGCAAAATTTACAAGTTTTTTTTTTTTCTCTAGGGACCACATTACATTTGAAGCGACTTTGAAGGTTTTATATGACAGAAAATACCCAAAAGTGACACCATTCTGAAAACTGCACCCCTCAAGGTGCTCAAAACCACATTCAAGTTTATTAATCCTTCAGTTGCTTCAAGAGTCCTGAAGCAACGTGGAACAAAAAGGGAATAGTGAGCATTTTGAACCCACAGCTACAACACAGAATTTGATAACATTAAGTCGTCATATTGAATAAGTCATCATTAATGTTGAGCCTAAGTGCCCGCTACTCCAGTTTGCATCGGGTCCTCGAGAGACCTGCACGGGTCCCTGCCCTGTCTGGAGGTAGCTGAGAGCCAGGAAATTTTTCGCTCTATAACCTTATTTCTTATCATTGTTGAAAAGCGACCGTGAGGAACAAGTACCCTTAACTGCGGTCGTTAAAAGGCGTATCGGCGGTCGTTAAGAGCACCGACCTGGTTAGAAACAAGCTAACAGGTCTTCTTTACAACACAATGAAAGGCGTGAAAGCGAACCCCCCCCCCCCCAAAAAAAATAAAAAAATAAAAAGTGACAGAATTGCGTTTTTTTTCCTTCGTTGCAATTTCAAAGGAAAAAAAAAAAAAAAAAGCAGCCACATGATTTTGTTGACAAAAAAAAAAAAATTATGACTCTTGGAATAAAATATGAAAGTGCAAAAATGAAAAATTCTTAGCTAAGGCTGCATTTAGACCTCGGATAACCTGACGTACAGGTGGATCTCCCAAGGCAGAGGCACATGAGGCAGTCAGCAAAGCTCATGGGGCCTGCAGGTTGGATCTAAACATGGTCCGCATTTAGCGGATGTGCAAATTTGGCCTAAAGACTAAAAAATCTGAACCCAACAGCTGTACGGATACATGAGCTAATGAAAAGTGTAGTACCGCAGATACACTACTACAATGAAAAAAAATCTGAACCTTTGATCATGATGCAAACTGCATACCAAGGGGTCTGAAAATGGATACAAAAATGAAGGTTGCAGACAGAAGTGTGCAATTTTTTTTATTTATTTTTTTTCAAATAAGGGTAAAACACTGACATGAAAAAAAAAAAAAAATTTCCCCACATTTTCCTCATCGAAAGAAAAGAAAAAAAAAATGTTGCATTCCGGAAAAGGCACTGTGTAGATATTATTCTTAAATATATCATCTGGCTGTAACGTAGCAGCAGAGAAAAATTGCATGTGAGCGAAAGTAGTAATTAGGACAGGAATAGCCTTCAGAAAACATGCTGAACGTATACAGATGGCGAGCGTGTGCATCATGCATGTAAGCCATGCACTCAGCTATAGAGCCCGGTATCCAAAAGGGATCAACATGCCTCCCACCAATATCAACACACCGGCAAACACTGCCCGAACCTCACAACCAGACACCAAAAACACAACAGGCATCACCCAGTAACACAGCAATCATTAGAAGGAACAAATGTCATGAACAAGTGGAAGCAAATGAAGTAGGTGACAGGGTGGTCAGTGGGATGGGGTGAGCCTACAATGGCAGGGGGTTTGTTTTCTGGCAATGCAATAGCAGCATCCGAAAGATCTAATGCAGGTGAATGTATGCTAAAGATGACATCTGCCAATGTAAACGCTGCAGGTACCCAATGAGCGGAGCAATTTTACCACTATTTAAACCAGAACTACTCAAATGCTTTACATAACGATTATATGGCTGACTGCTATTCCTTCAGACTTTCCCATACACAAAGTAAGGGCTCATACTCACATGCGAGGAAAGCGTCCGATGCTCGCATGTGAAATCCAAGCTCTGGCGCCGGCACTCGGGAGTGGAGCGAGCGGTTGCATATAACTACATGCAGCCGCGCACTCCACTCCCGAGTGCCGGCGCCAGAGCTGGGATTTCACATGCGAGCATCGGACGCTTTCCACGCATGTATGAGCCCTAAGAGTGCTTGTATCCTTACTAAAGAAAAGCAGCTGCCAGACTGTTCTGGCAGAAAAGGATTGGGCATGTAAAAAGGCAACATGTCTACTCGCTCTCAGTCCAAGCAACTACTGAAAGTTGTTAGAAGGAAACTTGCATACACACTGACAGCGGGCTTATCCTGCAAAAATCGGGGCAAAACCCCAACACACATTAGGTAGTGAGCTGCTCTGGGCAACTTCCACCAATTGTGTATGGCACCTTTAGGAACTGAAGGGGGAGTTGAAAAGATGAGGGGTTCAGACGCCACCTATATACCCCCTTCCACTATACAAGAATAAAGAGCTTATCCAGGAACTTTTTAATGTATGGGCCTAAAAACTAACAGGCAGGTAGTTGCTACTTACTTATGTGTTGTGCCCGGTGCTGATCTCTATCAGTACAGACCGTTCCTGCTGGCGATTCAACGGCTTCCTCTGTTGATGAGGTGTGACTGCCGACATCATGCCGATTGCAGTGGCCCGGCTGTCAAACATGACGTTGGGAGTCATGCCTCATCGACAGAGCAACCTGGAAGAGGAAGAGCTGCTCTGTTGATGTGGAGCAGCTGAATTGCCGGCAGGAGCGGTCAATGACCGATCTGTGCCAACAACAGGTAGAACAGGCAGGTAGTTATCACCCTGTTAGTTTTTAGGTCCATAGTTATAAAAAAAAAAAAATAGTCCAGAATAAACCCTTTAAGTAGAGGATGACGTGATATTCACAAAGCATGCTCAGTACACACACAGAGCAGGATACCTCGTCCCTAAAGGTGAAGTAGATGCGATTACCTTGAGCTGACCTACAACCATACTGATGATACAATTGTCAGGTGTCGGCTGATGGTCTTGTGACGTGATGCTATGTTGGATCTTCTGGAAAGGAAGCAACTGCAAGATGAAATAAATACGAGATATCAATAGACTGGATTGAAGGAAGAGAAAAAAATATTCTGAGATTTAACCAAATAATTGGCCCATTTATAGTGGTATTACGGTCACAGGTTACATTCTGGTTCATCCAGAACAGAACACACAGTCTAGCCGACTTCTGGAAAAACAGAGCGACAACCTTGTTATAGAGAATGCAAAGCAGAAACGTTACTAAGAAATGAAATAATTGACGTTAGCAGTGAAATAAATGGGCAAGTCTACCAAGACCACACTGTAGACGCAACATAGTGGGCAGAGACTTCAATACCTTCCTGCCCACATTTCTGTGTCTTCTTCTACTTTCAGTCTACACCTGTTATCTCACAGACAGGGGATGCAATGGATCCCAGGGGCAGGTACCCCATCAATTACACATTTGTGTCAAATTCTGCACATATGTCAAATTGATAAAAAAAAAAAATAAAATTATTCAGCTTAGCGCTGTACTTACTGACAACTTTTCAATAATCGCATCCTTGCCTTGATATTGCTGACCTTCCCAAGTTAGGCATGAAGTATCAGTCTGAAAAATGAAAAAAGGATAATAACTACAATCAATGAAAATGTAAAAAAAAGCCTGTTCCTCAACCTCCTGGTGTCACAGCCAATTTTGGCCTCTGACAATTTTTTTTTATATTTACTGGTATTATTTTGGGGTACATACAGCTCTGATCACTTTTTTTTTTTTAGGAAGCTCGAAAAAAAAAAAAAAATTTAAATATCATTTTTAGCACTCACCATGCAATATAACTGACATGAAATTTTATTCTGCGGGTGGATACGATTAGTTATCACTTTAATTTAGACTTTTTTTGTGTTTTACTACTGATGCACAACAAAAATCACTTAAAAAAAAAAAAAATCTAATTGGTGATCGTCTGATTGCTTAAGCCTTAACGGTTTCATGTGTCTCTTTACAGAACTGCACAAAGGATGTTTGTGCACAATGAGCTGTACTTTATATTGATACTGTATTGGGATATTGTATTTTTATGTAAGTGATCAAAAAGTTGAGAGTCGAGAGCAACAAAATTTTTATGGTGTTCACCATACAGGATGAAGAACAAGTCTATAGTACGAGTGATTACAAACAGATAGCAATGAGTTTTTCCAGGGGATTTTATTTTACGCTTTTTTTTTTTTTTATATATTGTTCAACTTATTTGGGTTTTAATTAATTGATTTTCTTTTAACAATGCATAATGATCTCATAAGTGGACTTGGAACATGTGAATCTGATCACATTAATGATGCACTGTACCACTTGCGTAGTACAGTGCATTATCTAACCCATCAGTGTTCGACAGGTAGCCCGTTAGTCCGCACCTACAGTGGGTTCTGATAGGCTTAAGGATATGGCAGACATGCAAGTTTACATATGCCATGGCGATTTTGCATGCACACAGGCTGTGCGCGCGATCGCCGCCAGGTGTTCAGCTGATTTGCCAGCCGATACACAGCACTCACTGCTGGGAGCACTGTGGGCAGTTTAACCCGCTTAAATGATGCGATCAATAACGACCACAACATTTACAAGGCAAGGAGTCCCCTCTGCTCATTGCAGGGACCCGATCGTTGCTCTGGTGACCAGATGTAGTTATGACTATATCCGGGTCACCAGCACTAGCAAGCTTGTTACACCATGCTCAAGGCATGCTGTATCAAACTTATATGTCAGTGCAGCACTGAGTTTATAAAGCATAGCAATTAAAATGTTCCCAATCAAAGCTTCAACTCATGGCTACTCACCCTCCAAAAGAAATCCAGCAAATTCTGCACTCCCAAATCCCAATACCCCCCTCACTTCTGAGTCCCAGTGTGTCTAAACCACATTTAGCGTCCACAAGTTTGGCATTTATGCAGTGATGAGAGCCGCCTAATTTACGGGTGCATGTCTCCAGAAGCATGAGCTGGTCACTACAACGTACTGGTCACTACAACGGCAGCTTGCAATTTTCACTCAGCAACATCCACTGCTGCCTGTTTCTGGAAAACACCCATGGAGTCAAAATCATCACTACATCTGTATATTATAACCCTTTGGGAATTTATTTTCAAAATGTGGTCACTTAAAGGGGGATTCTGCTTTTCTAGCACTTAGGGACTCTGTATATGGAATCCACAAACTAGTCTAGGAAAATCTGCGCTCCAGGAGGCAAATAGCGCTCCGTCCCTCCCGAGTCACTCCGTATGGCTAAGCAGTACTGTACATCCACATATGGGGGTATTTCTACATTCAGCAGAAATTGTGGGACAAATTTTGTTACAATTTTTACTCATTTCCCTATGTGATAATGTAAAATCTGGGGCTAAAACTAATTTTTGGCGGTAAAAATGCAATTATTTTTTCTTCACTGCACAATGGTATAAAATTCTGTGACACACCTGTGGTGTCAATATGATCACTTCACCCTTAGATGAATTCATTGAGATGTGTAGTCTGTAAAATGGGTCACTTATGGGAGTTTTGCTGTTCTGGAACCTCAGGGGCTCTGCAATGTGACATGGAACCCTCAAACCAGTCCTGCAAAATCTTAACTCCAATATGGCGCTTCTTCCCTTCTGAGCTTTGCACTGTGCCTCAAAAGTAGTTTTCCCCCACATATGGGGTATCAGCGTACTCAGGAGAAATTCTACAACAAATCTGAGGTCCATTTTCTCCTGCTATCCGTGTAAAAATTAGAATATTTGGTGCTTAAAGAACATTTTCTTGTGGAAAATTTGATGTTTTTATGTATTTTCACAGCTCAACTTTATAAATTTCTGTGAAGCACCTAGGGGTTCAAGGTGTTCACCACACATCTACATACATTCCTTGAGAGATATAGTTTCCAAAATAGGGTCACTTGTGGGGGATTTCCACTGTTTAGGCACACCAGGAGCTTTTCAAATAAGACATGGTGGTCGCTCTTGATTCCAGACAATTTTGCATTCAAAAAGTCAAAAGATGCTCCTTCCCTTCCAAGTAGTTTTCCGACATATATATAGGGCATCGGCGTGCTCAGGGGAAATTGCATAACAAATTTTGGGGTCCATTTTTTCCTGTTACCCTTGTGAAAATTAAAAAAAAAACTGGGTCTAAAGTAAAACTTGTGTGAGAAAAAAGGTAAATCTTCATTTTTTTTCCCTTCCACATTACATTAATTCATGTGAAGCACCTGAAGGGTTAATAAACTTCTTGAATGTGGTTTTGAGTACTTTGAGGGGTGCAGTTTTTAGAACGATGTTGGTTTTTGTGTATTTTCTATCATATAGACCCCTCAAAGTCACTTCAGAGGTGATGTGTTCCCAAAAAAGGTTTTGTAAATGAGAAAAAATTTTAACCGTTTTAACTTCCTAACAAAAAAAAAATGTTTAAAAAAATGTGCTGATGTAAAGTAGACATGAGGGAAATTATATTTATTAACTATTTTTTGTGATATAGCTCACTGATTTAAGGGCATACAAGCTAGAAGTTTAAAAATTGCAAAATGTTCAAAATTTGCCAAATTTCTGTTTTGTTTTTTTTTCCACAAATAAACTCAAGTCGTATTTAAGAAATTATACCGCTATCATGAAATACAATATGGCACGAAAAAAAATCTCCATCATTGGGATACGTTGAAGCGTTCCAGAGTTATAATCTCAAAGCGAAACTGGTCAGAATTGTAAAATTTTGCCTGGTCAGGAGGTTGAAAATAGGCTTGGGGATGAAGGGGTTAAAAACCCCAATGACAAAATCCAGTAAGGCACAAAACAACGAAAAAATAAAAAAGTTAAAAGTGCAACATGTGAACATATTCTTAGACCCCATCAGAAGTGTAATAGTCTTTTCAGATACTCACATATATTGCTTTTAGTTGACCTCTATCAGTGTCAAACAGATTATAATAATGTTGTACAAAGCTACAGCCAATATGCTCCCAAATCCGCTTGTCGTCCATTCTGAACGCTTCTACGACTGAAACCTGGATGAAAGGGAAGAAAAAAAAAGTGAATAATCAAGAATAAAGCTCTCAACATCTCACAGGTACATCATACATAATACAACGACTGTCTATACTGGGGGAGCCTATGTTGGCTACACCACTCCTCTGGGCCGATCACACAGGTAACAGCACGGGCCCTATGAGCATCTTAGAGTAAACCAGTTGCAAAACGTTTTTTTCTGTGACTTTCGCAGTCATCTGTATGACAACCACCTACCTATTCAATCACAGGCTGCTCTGAAGGTTCCTGACAGTCCTGCTTGAGTGACATCACATCCATTAGTCATGCCACCACTGCTGCTAATCAATGGCCTCAGCGGGCATGTGAATGGTCACAGACCACACATGAAAACATTTCTGCTGATGCCAGTAATCGGCTGTAGTGGTCACATGAATGAGGCAGTGTTGTGATACAGCTGTTTTTTTTTTTCCATAGGTATGGTAAAATCGTATGAGATAATGAAAGTGGCGCTTAGCTCTCATGTCCGTACATTCCTCAACCAAGAATCTGCAAAAACCCTGGTCCAAGCCCTCATCATCTCCCTCCTTGACTACTGCAACCACCTGTTATGTGGCCTCCTTTTTTCCATTCTAGCACCCCC
>VIAB01000147.1:272819-294293 GCA_009801035.1 Oophaga pumilio
TTATTTGAGTGTTCCCTTTATTTTTTTGAGCAGTGTATTTACCTTGATGGGAGTTTACCTCAGTAACAGCTGAATTCTCAGGGTGTAACAGATATATACCGGCCTTTCACAAAGGCTAAATTTAAAGAGGGTCATACTCATGACCTTTTTAGCCGGGATGTAACTGATCAAATTTCATAACGTTAAAGGGGTTCTCCACTGCTGGAACTCTGGCCGATGATTGATTGCAATGCTTAAGTGACAAAAAGTCACGAGATCGCCGGGAAAATAGCCCTCAAAGCGGAGTACCGATGTAAGTCTGGGAGGTACGTGGCTATTTTTTTAATTAAATTCAGCACATTGGGGGCATTCAAAGAGTCATATAGATTAGTGTTTCCCAAACTCCAGTCCATACTGCACAAGTGAGAGAACTTGTGGAAACTTCTGAAGCCTTGATAGAAATATTATCACCTGTGCAATACTAAGGAAATCCTGAAAACATGACCCGTTGGGGGCCGTGAGGACTGGAAATGGGAAATACTGGTAAAATCTATGCTTTCTACTGAATATTTTACTCTACTTTGAGCGCACTAAGGAGCTGTGCACTTATCGGCGCTCTGTTTGAACAGTCAAAGGCATCCAGATGTAGCAGAGCTGGAGTCGTCGTGGGACAGTATGTATATCTACTTGGCAGACAGGTAAGGATATTGTTGATCTTTTATTTTAATTCTTTTCCCGGAGACGAGGGCGTCGGTGGAATAGGAGATGCAGTAAGTATGGTTTAATTAACATCTATTAAAGGAGTCTGTGTCATTATTTCAATTAAAGGACTTTATTCTGGCTATGTCTTCATTTACCATACAACTATAGGATTAGTAATGGATAGGTGTCTTATAGGGGCCTCTCCCATTACTAAGCCATGGGCTTGATGTCACGTGACAATGCAAAGGTGACATCAACCCCACTGGAACAAGGCAAGTGGGAAGAGCTGGGTAAAGAGCCACAATTGGTGCATCTTTGGATGCGTCAATTGTGGTGCGGCTGCGGGCTTCTATTTTTAGGCTGGTGAGGGCCAAAATCCATGGGCCTCGCCACCCTGAGAATACCAGGCCGCAGCTGTCTGCTTTTTCCTAGGCTGGTTAACAAAAATAGGGGGACCCCACGCTATTTTGTTTTGGAGGGGATCCCACTATTTTAGCTAACCATCCAAGGTAAGCAGACTGCTGCGGCCTGGTATTATCAGGCTGGTAAGGTTCATGAATATTGGATCCTTACCAGCCTGAAATACCAGTCCCAGTAGTCTGCTTTTCTCTGGCTGGACGGGAATTTCGCACAGCTGTATTCACACTCGCTGTATGCCGCATGAAATCTGCACGGTGTAAAGGCTTGATATTAGGTATACATTGTATTTGTGCACTAGGAAATCTATTCTAAGTGATTAAAAGGAGTTCTCCCTTTTAGAAAACTTTTACTGATATGTACAGTTGGTTGTAAGATTAACAAAAAAAATAAACTACTTACCCTCCAGGGCTCCATCGGGTGTCACTGTTTAGCTGCAGCGCTGACGTCACGTCGATGAACACTGCAGCTGATCACTGAGCCCAGCTGCTCCATCCACGTAACTGAAGCAACTCCGAGCCACTGAGCTCAGTGATCGGCTGCAGCGGTATCACCACTGCAGCCAAATAAACCGATGCAGCAACAGAGACACCTTGAAGGATCCCATGAGGGTAAATAGTTCTTTTTTCTTCTTACTGTACATTACTTACCCTATGGGGGTCCAGTGTTTCAGTCGTCGCGGCCATCAGCAGCTCCACGGACGGGGCAGATTGGCTCACGTGCAGCGGTGGAGACCCAAGGAGCGCACAGGGTTTTTGTTTATTAACACAACCAATTGTACATAGCAGGAAAAGTTTCTCGAAAGGGGAAGACCCCCTTATAAGAGTATTTCAGTCCAGATGACCCCTCTATGAAGCAGTTATCCCTATACCACACCATAAACCAGTGGGGGGGTCCGGCCACAGAGACCCACATGAATCCCAGGAGGGGGTCCACCATTTCCATGGCGCAGGGGCTTCAGTCTCTAGTGTGGTCTCTCCCCCCACTCTTCCTCTAGCTTGTGGCTGGGTGGTCACTTGTCATCAGAATCCCCCCCAAACAAATACTACTTAACTTTTAACACTATGGCCGCCATAAGGCCTGTCTTGCAGCGCCCCCTGTGGCGGCACAGAAACTTCTGTCAGCTCCATTCACTGACAGCAACAATGGACACCTAGTTACCCGCGGGCTGAGCTCCCGCCGCAGCGCAGGCCACAGCTCCGCCATGAGAGAAACATAACATGACAGGAAACGACAGAGGGCCACACCGGAGACCACGGGGACCAGGGGTCTCCTCCCCCGGGGAGGCGGAGGCCTACACACCGGGACGCTTACCCCTCACGAGGTTCTGCTCTGCCAGGTCCCGACGAGCGCGCAGCTCCCGCCACCGCCCTCCTCCTCAGCGAGAGGCGTCTCCAAGCAGGCTCCGCCCCAGCCCCGAGGGATGCCGGGACTTGTAGTCTCTGACGAGATTCCTCTGCCCGCTCAGTTATGGCAGCCAGTCAGGCAGTGCCCCTCTGTGAAAAACACCAACATCTGACAGAATTTACTTCACATAAATTGATTTCTTATCAAAAAAACTAAAATAATCATCTTTTTCTCCAAAATATCTGAACAATTGATTCATTTTTAAGACCCTGCTGATAAAAAAATAAATTCACCCACTTCCCTTCCTGCCTCAGCCATTTTCTCTTTTTTTTCCCCATTTTTTATTTAATTCTTCCCCCATGAGGTGTTTTTTTTTGTGCTGCAGATTAGAATGACGCCGTAGAGGGGGAAAAAATGGGGTGAAATGGTTAAAAAAAGACCCCCACAAATCTGTCATTGGTCTTTTTTTTTTTACCGCGTTCATTATGAGGTAAAAATGACCGACTCTCCAGAGCGGCGTGACTGCGGCGTCTCCAAACATGGACGCTCATTTTTATTTTAGTTGCATTTTTTCTTCATTTCATGTCTTCGCGGAACGTTTTTATTTTTCCCACAGTGGGTTTTTTTTGTGGGGCGAGATGTCGCTTTCAGTCCTGTCATTTTGGGGTGGATACGACCTTTTAATCTCTTTTTATTGCAATTTTTTTTTTTAAATTGCAATAAATTTTCCTTTTTTTTGTCTTTTTTTGGCGTTAACCTATAAGGGTTCAATGATTTTAGCATTTTGGTAGATCGGACATTTACAGGCGTGGTGTCGCCATCAGGCCATGGGGGCAAATTAGCGCCCGAATCAATACCGCACCACCCCCGGGACGTGGGATCAGTATCTGACGGCGGCATTTAAGTGGTTAACCATTTAATGCTACATTACAGATATATTTGGGACTGGGGGTGTGTGGAGCTGAGCCCGCTCCTCCCAGGCCAGATGTCGGCGGTGTTACACAGCCGGCGCCCACCTCTAATAAGTAGAGAGCGGCGCTATCTCCGATCGCTGCTGTTAACCACTTAAATGCTGCTGTCAATCAGTGACAATGACATTTAAGCTGCACAACTATGCCTTGATGTCGGCTCTGGCCTGTGCCCCAGCGACATCACTCCAAGGGGCCGATAGGTTGCCATGACACCCAGAGTCCTGCAAAAGACTCCTGTCACTGTGAATGCCGGTGGCATGTGACTCACAAATGTGTGAAGGAAGGTGGGACTGATGGCCATTCACAGAATCAGAAGTGGAGATGCCTGGATGTAAGCTCCGGCCTTCGCCC
Source organism: Oophaga pumilio (assembly GCA_009801035.1). NCBI lineage: Eukaryota > Metazoa > Chordata > Amphibia > Anura > Dendrobatidae > Oophaga > Oophaga pumilio. The sequence goes on from VIAB01000147.1 coordinate 276,587, forward strand.
CGCCGACATCACTGCAAGGGGAAGGCTCGTGTCACTGCCATGGTGAACCTTCCGTTAATGCCGGAGGCATATGAATCACAAACATGTGGAAGAAGGTGGGACTGATGGCCGTTCACAGGATCAGAAGTGGAGCTGCCAAGACCGGAATAGACAGCTCTCTTATGGCCCTGGCACAGTATTTCACTTAGGTTAAGTTCTGGACTATGATTCAGCCATTACGTGATTTCTTTTTCAGCCATTCTGATATGGATTTGCTTCTGTCCTTGGGGGTCATTGTCCTCTTACATGACCCAGATTTGGCCATTTTTGGATAGATGGCCTCACAGTTGTCTGCATAATACTCTGATATACAGAGGAGTTCATGGTCAACTCAATGACTGTAAGATGCCCAGAACCTGGGGTTGCAAAACAAGCCAAAATCATCACCCCTCCACCACAGAGCTGGATAGTTGGAGTGAGGTGTTGGTGCTGATATGCTGTGTTTGGCTTTCGCTAATCATGGCACAAGGCATTATGGCCAAACATCTCCACTTTGGTCACTTGTGTCCTAAACACACAATTTCTTAAATCTTATGGTATGTTCAGATGCAAAATTAGGAAGAGGCTTTCCTCTGACCACCGTTCCAGACAAGCCATAATTGTTAAGTCTTATTGTACTGTCATGAACTTAAACATATAACATGCTGAGGCCTTTAGAGTCTGAGCTGTAGCTCTTGCTTTTTTTGCAATTTCTCTGAGTATTGCACGGTCTGATCTTGGGGTTATTTTATTGAGATTCCATTTATGTGAAGATTTCCAACTGTCTTAAATGTTTTCCATAAGCGAATAGTCTTATTCACTGTGCAATGATGGACTCCAAATTGTATGGAAATGGCCATAAAATACTTCCCAGATTGCTGGATCATCAATAGTGGCGTAGCTAGAATCTTATGGGCCCAGGGACAAAATTTGGACCTGCCTCCCTTCTACCTCAGCATGTTGATAACATACATAAACCTCAGTGGCTTTTCCAGAGCATATACAGTGGGTACGGAAAGTATTCAGACCCCTTTACATTTTTCACTCTTTGTTTCATTGCAGCTATTGGTAAATTCAAAAAAGTTCATTTTTTTCTCATTAATGTACACTCTGCACCCCATCTTGACTGAAAAAAAACAGAAATGTAGAAATTTTTGCAAATACACCTAAAACAACCATATGACATGATTTCATGTGATGTGGTCACAGACAGGTTCATTCACCCCATGACCCTATGCCAGAGGTTATGACCTGAACCCAGGAAATCTTTATTTAATAACATGCACTAGGTGAGATCAGGGCCAGAATAAGTGGTCAGGAGGCAATCATGTCCACCACCATTGCTTTTTCACCCGTTGATCATGAATAGCGATTTGACTTTGCGTTCCCTAACCTGCATTTGAAACCACTAATAAAGGTGATTATGCTGAAACTTCCATGATGGAGAGAAGATGAGCAGGAATGTATGAAGATGTGGTCATCTAGACAGAATTTCCCTGAATTTGTCAAGGATGTTCATCCTACAACATCCTGTTTAACCATATGGCTTTCTGTCTGTCCATGAGCAGGTAAGTAAAGGAGTAGCTGCTTCCTTCTGTCTGTCCATGTTCAGGTAGGTAAGGAGCAGCCGCTTCCTTCTGTCTGTCCATGTCCAGGTAGGTGAAGGAGCAGCCGTTTCCTTCTGTCTGTCCATGTCAGTGAAGGAGCAGCTACTTCCATCTGTCTGTCCATGTTCAGGTAGGTAAGGAGCAGCTGCTTCCTCCGGTCTGTCCATGTCCCGTCCGATGCAGGAGCAGTCGCATCCTTCTGTCTGTCCATGTTCAGGTAGGTGAAGGAGAAGCCATTACCTTCTGTCGGTCAATATACAGAAGGTGAAGGAGAGTAACTTTATATAGAGAACAAATATATATATTGTAAGGCGGCGGTGTTCACACCGTGCAGTAAGTGAGGCAGTGACCCAAGCAAGTCCAAAGTAAACAGCTTTTATTCAGCAACTCATGGGTAAAACAGGTAAAGTCCTCCGGTACGCAGCCGGGGTAACATCAGTCCATAAACACTGGTTGACGGGAACAACGGCCGCGCTGGGCCGAACAGAGCCTGACTGGTGCAGAGCCGTCCCAGGCGTGGGTTCAGCTACACACAATCCTGTGTTTTCCTGCTATGCTCCTTGCAGGGTCCCCACATAGAACAACACTAATCCTTAGTGCAGGAGTTTTAAAGACCTGTGGCAAAAGCCACTGGAAAACCCGGGTTGGAGGGAGGAGGCCGCCCCACTGCCTCCTGTGACCTCCTCCAAGAAATGAAGGCCCTGCCGGATTTTACTTAATCTGCCTTAGCCAGGTAGTCTGACTAGGTCATTGCTCACCTTCATTCCTGCATTGCAGCCGCAGCTGTGTGTGTGACTGCAATGCACTCCAATGGCTTTAATAGGTCTCTGTACACATTCTGGGGGAAATATAACGTCCCTCGTAAACGATCCCGGTCACTGCCTCACAATATATACATACATACATACATACACACAGTCCTGACCAAAAGTGTTGACAGTGTTGAAATTGTTCCAGAAAATTAAGTATTTTTCCAGAAAAGTATTGCAATTACACATGATTTGTTATACATGTTTATTTCCTTTGTGTCTATTGGAATAACAAAAAATCTAAGAAAAAATGGCAAATTGGACATAATTTCACACCAACACCCAAAAATCGTACAGAAAAAAATTGTTGGCACCCTCAACTTAATATTTGTCTGCACACCCTTTGGAATCAATAAATTTCTACTACACTGGTCGATCTAGCTTCCCTGGCCATCCGAATTTATCTCTGGTTCCTGGATCACTCCTGAGAGACAATGCGAGAGAGAAAACACTTTGGAAGGACGGAGTCAGACAAACGCTGTTCATTCATCAGCATCCCTCGCCAGCAGCGAACCTATACAAGTCGACAATGTGGTGCTGGCTGAGCAACGGCAGGAGATTCGTCGAGCCAGGGGTGTGTGGCTCTTATGTGTAGATAACGGTCACCACATTTGCCCTTGTCCCAAAAATCTGAAAAACTCCCAACCTTACGCCAGTTAGGAGAGGCTACCCTGGGTGAGAGCAATACTTCTCTGCCATTGATCCTGATCGTATCTGTGGCTTGTGGAGGTTCCCGGTTCGTTGAGAGTATCTGAATTCCCATGCAGCAGGGAACTTTATACAGCAAGCAATGGTATATCACTACTAGATCACTGTTGGACAACTCCAAAATCTATTGCTGATGTCATCTGTCGATGGGAAACCCCTATCTGAAGACATTCAGGTGGTCACCAAGCAAGTAGAGCTCCGAATAGGAATGCTGCACAAAGAAGATCACCTTTTACGTGCTTCCTAGCCTGTCTCATCCGCTTCTTCTGTGTCTTCCGTGAAGCTGCATGCATGAACCCATCCTTGACTAGAGATCCGGAGAGATGCTTTATTGGGTTCAGTCTTGTTATGAGAAGTGTCTTGTACCTGTACGATCGGTGTGGCCGCTGGTGGCACCATCTTCTCTATTGGGATTTCCATCTGCCTACTGGTCATATGCAGACTTTGTTAATAAGAAATAAGAGACCTTACCTCCACATAGGCCGTATGACTGCCCTATATACCTGCTTTAAGGACAGGATCCTCACTTCCACAAGACCATGTTTACCCCATGTCCCAAATGGAAACTTTAGCTATGTCCTAGTATGTTAAGGAGAATTTGGCTCTTCTCCAGCTGGAACGGGTTTCTTCTCTGTGAAAAAAAAAAGGACAGGACCCTTTCACCTTGCATTGATTATAGGGGATTCAATCAGATCACTGTTAAGAACAGGTATTTGTTGCCATTGATTTCGGAGTTGTTCGACCTCCTCAGAAGTGCTAGAATCTTTACCAAACTGTATCTGCAAGGAGCATACAAGCTCATCAGGATACGTTGAGTAGATGAGTGGAAGATGGCTTTCAACACCCAGGACGGTCATTAGGAATACCGAATTATACCGTTTCGGCTCAGCAATGCCCCAGCTGTCTTCCAAGAATTTGTGAACAAAATCTTTCGAGATCTCCTCTACGTTTGTTTCATGGTTTACCTAGACGATATCTTGATCTCTCCAGATCTGTCCTACCATAGGCGGAACGTTCACCAAGTCCTGCAGCGACTCAGAGAGAATTGCCTGTATGCTAAATTTGAGAATTAAATGTTTGAACAATCTTCTCTGCCTTTCCTAGGTTAGATTATCTCAGACACAGGCCTGGAGATGGATCAGGAGGTGTCTTCCATCCTCAAGTGGCGGCGTCCTGATGGCGTTAAAGCCATCTAGTGATTCCTAGGATTCGTCAACTACTACCGACAATTTATTCCACATTTTTTCTCTTGGACCGCTCATGTGCGTTATGATTTGTAAGGATGCAGATGTGAAGGCATGAACTCCAGAGGCTGAGAACGCTTTTCTTTCTCTGAAACAAGCCTTCTCCTCCGCTCCAGTATTATATCAGCCTGAAGTGTATAAACAATTCTTTTTGGAGGTAGACGCCTCATTTTCTGGGGCTGGAGCAGTTCTTCCTCAGAAGACCATTTCAGCCGTATGGTGATCTGTGCTTTCTTCTCCCAGGCCTTCTCTGCCCCGGAGAGCAACTACTCGATTGGTCGTTAGCAATCAAGATGGCTCTAGAGGAGTGGCGGTAACTTCTCGAAGGAGAAGTCTATCCAGTCATTTATATCAACCACAAGACCCTGGCGTATCTGCAGTTCGAGCAAAGACTGAACCTCCGCCAGGCAAGGTGGTTGTTATTCTTTGCCCATTTTGATTTTCTTCTGCATTTCCAGCCAGCTGACAAAAACATCAAGCCTGATGCACTTTCCCGCTCCTTCCTGCCAACCAAGAGGAGGAACCTCAACTCATCATCAAGCTATCCGAGATGGTTACTGAGGCTCCAGTAAACCTGTCCCAAATTCCGCCTAGTAAAGGCCCCGTCACCCATAATGAGATCGCTAGCGAGATCGTTATTACGTCACGATTTTGAGATCGCTGGAGAGCCGTATCGTGATAGTTGGGGAGCTGTCAAACATGCAGAACTTCCCAACGATTTTGGCCGCCCCAGCGATCTAACTTACAATCTCGTTGGTCGTTGGGACGCTTTCACACAGCAGCTATTTCAACAATCCACACCTTGATAGGGGCTGTACTGTGTCACCAATCATCTCCGATTGGTGGACGCTACTGCGTTCTGATTGGGCGGCAGGTTTAGAATAGAACCACGTTGTAGCAGTTCCGTCCATTTGTTCCTGTTTGCGTTCTGGTTCGGATCGTAGCAGCGTTCTTCGGCTGTGACTCTGTATCCATTCATCTGGGCTTTGTTCCTGACAAGCGTTCTGGTTTGAGGATTGTAGTGTTCTTCGGCTGTAACTCCACACAGCCCGGAGAATTCTGCTAAGATCTGCAATCCAGCACGAGGTCAGAAACAAATGATGGAATCGCTATTCTGTTGCTTTCTTTATGCACGGCGGGAAATGAGAACGCTGTAGCGACCACCAATCGGGGACGAGGGGCGCAGAAAAGTCCAATTTATGCACGTCTACGTGTCTCAGTTCTGAATCGCTAACGAGGTCGTTGGTTAGGTGTCAAATACAGTGATGCACACTGCCCAGCGGGAGCGCAACGACCCAGGAATGGTCCAGGAAGCTTTGTAACGATCAGCGATCTCACAGCAGGGGCCTGATCGTTGCTACCTTTCAGACGTAACGAGATCGCTAGCGAAATAGTTATTGCGTCACAAAACCCGTGACGTATCAACGATCTCGCTAGCGATCTCGTTATGTGTGACGGGGCCTTAAGACCTTGGTATCAGAATCAGACAAGAGGTGAGTTTTGAAATGGTGGCACTCCTCCAGTTGGACAGTCATGCTGGGCAGAAAAAGACTTTGCAGCTTATATCTCGTCACTACTATTGGCCTACCATGCATAAAGAAATCATGGAGTTAGTTTCTGCCTGCCCTTTCTGTGCCAAAACTTCTAGGCAACTCCTGTCTGGGCAACTCTTACCACTTTCTTTACCCTTGGTACCTTGGAAGCATAATGCCATGGACTTTATTACAGATCTTCCTTTGTCCTCGGGCTGTTCCGTCATCTGGGTAGTGGTGGATCGCTTCTCAAAGATGGCACATTTCACCCCATTACTTCCATCCGCTCCGGGGAAACTCACCCAGTACGGTATATCTTTCTTTTTCACAAATTCCCTCGGCACATCGTCTGACCGAGGTGTCCAGTTTACATCTAAATTTTGGTGAGCTTTGTGCAAGCTTCTGAACGAAGTCCTAGATTTCTCATTTGCATACCACCCTCAATCCAATAGACAATTAGACTCAACCAGATTCAAGCTAGCATCCTGCAGCACGTCACAAATGCACATCATGACGACGATTGGGTCAAGCTCTTACCATGGGCAGAGAACTCCTATAACAAACATGTAAGTGAATCTTCTGCAAGTTCTCCATTTTTTGTTGTTTTTGTGCAACAGCCAGGAGTTCCTTTTCCAGTGACTGCTGCTTCTGGTGTAGCAGCTGATGATGCCCTTTCAAAGAATTTCTCAAAGATATGGGAATTGTCTCTTCAGAGAGGAAGAGGACTAGAACTCTAGTGCCACCTATTGGAAGTAGCAATCCTAAAAGTCAATGTTGACCCTTTAACAAGACTTAGGATAAAAGCCAATCCAGGATCTCAATTTGCAGACACTCTGTTTCGGGGTACTGCCCCTCGTCAGTGCAAATTGTGAGATGATCTGGTTTGGCTGTGTGAGAGGCGTCTGACCGATATCCAAGAAGTATTGTTTCTCCTTGCGGAGATGAGGAGACTTAAAGCTGCAATGCTCCTCTGGAAAATATGCAAATTGCCTCTTCAGAGAGGAAGAGGACTAGAACTCTAGTGCCACCTATTGGAAGTAGCAATCCTAGAAGTCAATGTCAACCCTTTAACGAGACTTGTCACAAGACTTAGGATAAAAGCCAAACCAGGATCTCAATTTGCAGACACTGTGTTTCGTGGTACTGCCCCTAGTCAGTGCAAAGTGTGAGATGATCTGGTTTGGCTGTGTGAGAGACGTCTGACCGATAACCAAGAAGTATTGGTTCTCCTTGCCGAGATTGACAAGCTAAGCATGCCGAGATGAGGAGACTTAAAGCCGCAATGATCCTCATCTGAGGGTAAAGCACTTTATGGGTGCACGGCAGAGCTCCCAAGGGAAGGAGCTCCGTTTGACTTTTTGAACGCAGAATTGGCAGGACGCCATGTCGCGTTAGGAGAGCCCCTGATGTGCCTAAACAGTGGAAACCCCAACAAGTGACCCCATTTTGGAAACTAGACTCCTTAAGGAACTTATCTAGATGTGTGGTGAGCACTTTGAACCTCCAAGTGCTTCACAGAAGTTTATAACATAGAGCCGTGAAAACAAAAAAAACATTTTTTTCCTCAGAAATGATATTTTAGCCCGCTATTTTTTATTTTCCCAAGGGTAACAGGAGAAATTGGACCACAAAAGTTGTTGTGCAATTTTTCCTGAGCACCCTGATACCCTATATGTGGGGGAAACTACTGTTTGGGTGCATGGCAGGGCTCGGAAGGGAAGGAGCGCCGTTTTGGAATGGAGACTTTGATGGAATGGTCTGCGGCGTCATGTTGCGTTTGGAAACATATGGGGGGAACCACTGTTTGCGTGCATGGGAGAGCTTGGAAGGGAAGGAGCGCCATTTTGGAATGCAGACTTTGATGGCATGTTCTGCGGGCATCATGTTGCATTTGCAGAGCCCCTGATGTGCCTAAACAGTAGAAACCCCCTAAAAGTGGAAACTCCCAACAAGTGAACCCATTTGGAAACTAGACCCCCCAAGGAGCTTATCTATATGTGTGGTGAGCACTTTGAACCCCCAAGTGCTTCACAGAAGTTTATAGACGCAAAGCCGTGAAAATAAAAAATCATTTTTTTCCCTCAAAAATGATTTTTTTAGTCCACTATTTTTTATTTTCCCAGGGGTAACCGGAGAAATTGGACTCCAAAAGTAGTTGTGCAATTTTTCTTGAGTACGCTGATACCCTATATGGGAAACCACTGTCTGCAGTTGCATAGCGAGGCTGCGGACTTTTAGCTTTACTTGGGATAACTCCTTTAACCCTTAAAACTTATTCAAACCAGTCCAAAGTTGCAATTTGCCAACTTTGATGCCAGCTTTTTTGATCAGTAGCCTCTTTGGCCAGCCTGAAAGAAAAACGATTTTGACGTGGATCTCCCTGTTTTGTGCGGGAGTTATAAGACCAGTGACCCAATGTCATTTAACACTTGTCCCATAGAAAGTGAACCGAGTCCTGGTCACATGTGCACTGCCATTCCACTCACATAGTAGACTTTGGAATCTCCAATTCATAGCCGGTAGGGGTCACATCGGACCCCCTGTAATCACACATTTATCACCTATTTCTGTGGATAAATGATAAGTGTATGTAATAGGAAAACCACTTTAATAATTAAGCCTCAGTATAAGCTTCATGGTCAGGTAAGGCACGCTTACACTTTTACTATATCTCACTATGCCCAACATGGCACTATTTTTCACATAGATTCCCTAAAAATGCCCCCCCAAAGATAGTTTCAATATGCTTTGATCAATACAGAATCATGAAAGGGTTCTTCCCAACATTTAAAATGATCACCTATTGAAACCACAGTCGATAACGGTGCGACTGTCAGGGGTTTGATCACTGGGACTCCCACCAATCCCAAGAACAGGGCTATTAAATGCATCATCGGAGTGGTGTGGTAGCCATGTCACCACTCAATCCATACCCTTTGGGAATGCCAGATATAGTCAAGCACAGCATTGAGTTTATTTTTCCCCCGCAGTTCTATAAACAATGAATGGTTCTGAGGCACGGATGTGCGGACCCCACTACAATGAGGCATTTACCAGCCCTGTAGTCCGGACTGATGTGGGACCCTCCATAAGTCTGAATAGGAGATAACCTATAAGCACAAAATGACTATTCAAACCAATCCAGGGGCTGGGGCGCCCCTTAGTGGTCAGTTTAGTACACCTTTTTATCTACTTGTTTTTCACATACATCGGCTCCTGTAGAGCCGGAGCTGTCAATGAAGAGCAGAGATAGACCGAAGGCAAGTAGGTGGGACAGTGCAGTAAACTTTCTGGCCACGTCAAGGGTTCACTGAGCGCATGTGCTTGATCTGAACAGTCATTTTGTGCTGTTGGACTCCCTTTAATGTGGGGACTAACCCTTTAAGGAAAATCCTTTACCAGGTTTATGATTCCACAGCTGACAGAAGCATAAAGTAAGGGCAGTGTCAATTATTCCAATAGTGTCACTTACTGGGCTTCTTGCTGGAGTTTGCTCAAGTTACTGTTTTATCTGCTGCACCTCTGCTAGTCCTCTCAGTGTCGAGTCTGCTCAACAATGAGCTTCAGCTAGCAATGACCGCCCATGACAGATTTTGTAGTCATAAAGCTGTCAGTCAAGGGGGGAGGCATTGATTGGTCAACATCTACCTTTGGCTAACAACACTGAGAAGACTAGCAGAGATGCAGCAGATAAATCTGTAACTTTAGCCAACTACATCGAGCCTACTGGAATCGGGGATCTCTGCCCTTATGTTATGCTGGTCTCGGATTGGGAACCATGAATCTGGTGACAAGATTTGCTTTAAAGGGATTGTTCAAACATGTGACCACAAATATGGAATTTGCACACTTCTGGACAAATTCTAACTAGAAGTGTCCGGCCTAGCTCAATACACTTGCATTGAGTGAGGTCGTGCACGTCTAGTCTGCATGTAACCACATGTATGGAAATCACACACTTAGTCACGTGCCCGACACCATAGAATCCTCACAGAGTGCGCCGTGTGAAGATTCATAAGTCTACAGTCACATAGCAAACCACATAAAGTGACTGCAGACTTGTAGCCTAAGGCCAGACAACCCCTTTAACCAAGTCACCATCTCCCATTCATTGTATCAATCCCACATAACATATCCCCGCGGTCGTAAGTTTTCGGCACGCTGTAGGAGAGATTCGCTGCATAAAAATATCGCGGTAGGCGCAACCAGTCACGCTGGACGCTCCCGCAACAACCTCAAAATCTACCGTCAAAATAAACTTTTATTAAAAAAAAACAAACAAAAAACCATGAATGATTCTCAGACCAGTCTTTACCAATGTTTCCACAAGCAGTATACACTGTATACGTCCATAGTCCCTTTCCATAGGATAGAGATTGCATCGGCAGCGTCCGACAAGAGCAATCCATCCACAAGTCACTTTGACCTTTAACTGCGGATGTCCTGAAAAAACCATTGGCATTTATTTTTGGCCTTAAAAAAACAAAACAAAAAAAAAAAAACACACAACTTTGCAAAACAATGTTGAATTAAGTGCATCACAATTCATCTCAGTCTCTTAAAAAAAAAAATGTCTCCTCTGAAAGGAAAACTGAACCTAAAATCCTCCTCAGGCGTCACGGAATACGACACGCATGCAAAAGAGAAAATGTAACAACTAAATACATTTTTCACGACTTTTGTACCATGGACTTTTCCGCACATCTGTTGCAAATACATCTGCAACTCGGAGACACGATTACATTCTTAGGGTTCCTTCTCACAAGATCGTTGCCGCCCGACCGTGGCGGGTTACATGTATGAAAGTCTCAGGCTTGGTTCACACTAATTTGGTTTTTTAAACAACGTTTTTCTAGTGGTAACCGCTTCCAAAAAACTTATTAAAATCCACTTTTGAGGTTCATATGATGTTTTTTTTTTTCTTATTCCACCCCCCGAAAAAGGTTTTTTTAAAAAAAAAAAAAAAAAAAAAAAATGAAAGTCCATGTCACTTTTTCCAAGCGGATCCTGAAGGAAACTTTTCCAAACTAGGCGCTGGCCAATTAAAAGACTGGTGGTTTGTGCTATAAAAAACAAAATTGTGGTTTTTGAAAGCATAAAAGAAATAAAATAAATCTGTACATAAAGTTTTTTGTTTTTCTTTTTGTAGCCTTTTGATTGGACAGTGTCTATTTTGCGCTAGATTCAAAATGATGACATGCACTTTTTTTTTTCCTACGAGGGGTTTTGAAAAACCTTTTCAGGAAAAAAAAAAACTTCTTAGATGAACAGCAAAGTGGATTTCCAATAAAAGTGAACAGGAAGAGGTTTTTTTAAAAAACAAACAAACAAACTGATCTGCTCTGAAAAAGAAAAAATGGAAAACTTCTCCTTAGGAGTGTGTTCACACAATTTTTTTTCTCTAAATTTATTTTTTTTATTTAGGAGTTTGTGGTGCAGAAAATCTCCACTCAAGTCATTTTTTTTCCTCTAGAGACTTTCCGCTATTTTTTGAAACAAACAAAAAAAAGTGTGTCCAGGAGTTTTTAAGAGTGAAAAGTCTCCCAAAAAAGCTACGAAAACTCAACTTCAATTCATTTGTGTGGGAAATCCAGTTTTTAAACTAGGATTTTAAAGAGTATCTCCTCCAAAAACTCCCGTAGGAAAGACCCTTGGGGCTGTTTTCTTTCTGCAATCGAAACTCCTGGTTTTTTTAACTCCTTGTTGTTTAGGGAGAGTATCTGAAAAAAAAGGTAACCCTCCCCTCCCCCCAAACCAAGCTATCCTTAGGTGCACAACCTCCGACAGAGGTCACTTGGTGGTCTTAGGAGTTGCCCTCAAGTTTTTTCTTGGCGGCGTTCATGGACAGGACCTTGTCCTTCTGCCGGATCTCCTCACGCAGTTTCACCTCAGTGAGTCTCAAGTGTCTGATGCTGGACTTCATCTCCTTCATCTTCACCTCCATCAGGGCGATGATGTCCCGCTGCTCGTTGAGCTTGCGCAGCAGTTCCTCGGTGGTGGTCCCGGAGGACATGGAGTAGGAGTGGTCGGCGTATTGAGGGGCTGGGTAGTACTCGGGCATGGGGTAGGTCTCTTCTCCCACCACCACCACTTGCAGCTGCTGGTGCGCCGTCACCGGGGAGAAGTGCGCGCCCAGTCCGGATCCGGAGGGGTCCAGCTTCACCGTCAGGTTCACCGGGTTGGCTTCCGACCCCATAGGATGATCGGCGGTGGCGGATCGGCCCATGGCTGCCGACGCCTCCAGGTCTGGTGCAGCCCCCAGCAGCATCATCTCCGCCCCTCCCGCCGTCAACTCCAGCACCTCCTGCTCCGGCAGCCCGGTCACCAGCACCGTGGTGGCCCCGGTGGAGTAGCTGGGCTGGTGGTGGCGCTTTCTGGAGCGCTCCCCGGCATTGCCCCGGCGGGCTTTCCTCTCGTTGACCCCTCGCAGGGGGAATATGGTGGGCACCTTGATGCTGTAGGACTTGCGCCCCCCATGGAAGTGCAGGCTGCACACCCGGTGCCCGTTAGTAGGCTGGAAAGTATTGAAGCAGCCGGTGACTCCAGCCCGGGACACGTTCTTCAGCCACAAGTGTCTCAGCTCCGGGTCCTTGGGGAACGTGTAAAAGTGCAGCCCTTTATCCCGGTGAGAGTTGCTGTAGCATCCGGGGACGCAGCAGGTGAAGCCCGGCATCACTGCAACTAGCAGCGGCAACTCGCCAACATCGGGGATGCTGCGGCTGCAGGACACGGAGAGCGGACGGCGGAAACTACATATCCCATCACACCCTGCACTTCCGGAAGGCAGGGAGGCCTCGGCGGAGAGGACTACGTCTCCCACAATGCACCGCGGAACACTTCCGGCGGCAGATAGTATCGCGAGAGTAGGAAACAGCGGGAGCGTTTGTGTCAGTCGGAGAGTAGGAGAAGGTCCGGTAGGTACGGGGCGGTGTCATGGCTCCATAATTAATACAAATATGAGTTCTGTATGAACCTGTGTTCTCTGATGTTTAGCTTTTAGAAATGGTGACTTTGTTGCTGTGAGCACAGGACTTTACAAATAGGCAGCTCCCTCTTTTTCCTCACTGAGCAGATTTTTATTTATACCTCTGTCCCCATGACTTGTACCATACTGTGCGGCTTTATATCTCTGCCCAATCCATAATTAATTTTTTTAAATTGCTTTTAGCACAATGGAAGGCTCTCCGGCAGACAATCTTACCACGCGCTCTCTGCTCAGAGGAATACTAGCCACTGAACCGGTCCGTACAGCGGTGAAGAATCCATCGAAAAGGTACATTCAACTCCAAAGCAGTAGTTACAGAGCGCGAGAATCGGATTTGTGAGGAAAGTGGGTGGTAAAATCATGATTTACTGCTGATTTTGTGAGCAAGAACAGGAACGTTAGAAGCGCAAATTTACTTGAACGCTCAGGAAACTATGCAATGAAAAATTGCCTTTTGCTCCACATAGCAACCAATCAGAGAGCAGCTTTCATTTGTGTTCTGCACTGGTTAAATGAAAGCTCTAATTGGTTGCTCTTGTTTTTAGTTAGTTTCACGAATCAGGTCAAATATTTCTGCTTTATATAAGAGCGCAGTGATATGACGTAAGACAGCTGTATACACCACACAGGATACACTGAGACTGCTGTGTATGCATCGCGCAGGGTGCGCCGAGACTGCTGTGTATGCATCGCGCAGGGTGCGCCGAGACTGCTGTGTATGCATCGCGCAGGGTGCGCCGAGACTGCTGGGCGTGCATCGCGCAGGGTGCGCCGAGACTGCTGGGCGTGCATCGCGCAGGGTGCGCCGAGACTGCTGGGCATGCATCGCGCAGGGTGCGCCGAAACTGCTGGGCGTGCATCGCGCAGGGTGCGCCAAGACTGCTGGGCGTGCACTGCGCAGGATATACTGTATTTTTCGGACTTTAAGATGCACCTAAATTTTAGAAAGCAGGAAGCGTGAAGCAGAGGGGTCAGTATCACTTGTTATAATACTGTAGGCCAGAATAGGGAGGTAATAAATCTACTGTTGGATTTCTCTGTTTCATGTGTACTATGTATACACAACTTTACAGCACACACATTATGTACACTCTTTGCAGCACACACATATATACAACACTGCTGTCACATATTACCCTGTATAGACCGTCTGGCCCTGTAGTCAGTATATAAATATATACCGGTCACATATTACTCTGTATAGACCGTCTGGCCCTGTAGTCAGTATATGAATATATGCCGGTCACATATTACCCTGTATAGACAGTCTGGCTCTGTAGTCAGTATATAAATATATGCCGGTCACATATTACCCTGTATAGACTGTCGGATGTCTGTAGTTTCTGTATAATATTTACCAGTCACATATTACCCTGTATGAACCTCGGCTGAGCGCTCGTGTTCACTAGTAGAGAGTTGCCTCCGCTGTCTTATTTCCGAGAGAACAATGCGATGGGAAGTTCGATATCGCACATCCCTGACCGCCGTCTCCCCCAGTAATCAGTTGTCCAGGGCTCCCATATACGCATTAGACCGTCGTCCAAACCTGACGATACTGGTGCGTGGGGCTGACGTTAATGTAATGTATGTGAGGGGCTTTAGTATCAGATACCATCAGTAAATGTGCGCCATTGTTCCCGCCCTTGTCGTTTAGACGCTTCCCACCCCATTTCTAATCTTCTTTGTGTACATTCAGGGGGAATCTGCAGCTGTCCACGTCTTCTGCTCATCAAGCCGAAATTCCATCCTCGCCATCTATGAATTTGCGCAGTAAAATGAAGGGAAGACTGAAACTTTCTCTTCGAAAATCGGTAAATGTTTATCTGCCTGTAGGTTGCGGAAATGGACTTCAAAGCGCAAAATTCTAATTCCTGTTTTTTTTTTCTCTTTTGTCTCAGGGTGTCGAATCTCCAGTTCTCAAAAGAAAGGTGGATACAATTTCCCAAGCCAAGGTGAAATCTGTACGGAAGGGAACTGTTCCTCTGATGGAGGATCTGGATGACATTACTCCAAGGACCTTGTTAAAAAAAATTATTCAAAATGGTAAGTTTGTGGTAAGGAGTCCATGAACGCTGGCTGCAACCATTCAAGACTGCTTGCCGGAATGATGATCCTCAGGAGTCCAGGGAATCTATCCTGCCTGAACAACCATCTAATAATAATAATTTTATTTCTATAGCGTCAACTTATGCCAGAGCACTTTACAATTAAAGGGAACCTGTCAGCTGTTTTGGTAGATGCGCGTTACGGCCACCTCCTTTCAGGGCTTATCTGCAGTTTTCTATAATGCTGTAGATAAGCCTCCAATCCGATCTGCAAGAGAAGAAAAATAAGTTTTATTATACTCGCCTGCGGGGCGGTCCAGTCCGATGGGTGTCGCAGGTCCTGGTCTCGTGCCTCCATCTTCTTGCGATGCCGCCCTCCTGCTTGCTTCATCGCGATCCTGCACAGGCATACTTACGTATCTGCCATGTTGAAGGCACAGCAAAGTACTGCAGTGCGCAGGCGCTGTGCCTCTCTGACCTTTCCCAGTAAACTGCCTTCAACAGGGCAGGTAAGGGTCGGCCATATCTACAAGGAAGGGTTCAGCTCAAGCAATCACTCAATCATTAAATAGGTGCTGCCTCACCGAGTGGCTTGATCCGCAATTGCCCCTTTTCCAGCACGTCTCTTCAAGATTAAATCGACTTTAGGGGTTCTGGCAGCAATAGCCAATTTCCTAACTTTGCTAATCAGAGTTCCAGCATGTCCCTCTTGCAGACTATCTCTTATTGCCAATTGCAGAGTGTGCACAACACAGCGCATGTGATGAATAGGAAAGAGGTGTGAAGCAGCTTCATCAAGATCATCTAATTGTAAGGAATAATTTTGCTGTTCTTCTGTTATGGGAACAGGACTGTGGCCTTCCATCTCCAACATACTGAATGTGAAATGTTCTTCTAGCTGCTGTTCACCTTCATTATTCTCATTCATCAGTGTAATTATACTTATCATGTTTGCAGCATTATCAATTACAATAGCAAGAACCTGTTCTTTTTTGAGTTCATAATCTTGCAGAACTTTTTCCACTAAGGCCTGGGGAAACTGGCTGCTGTGGTGAGCTTTAATATCTTTTACTGCCAGCGTCTTAGAAACAATTTTTTTGGGTGTCGCAAACATATCGAACATTGATAGCAAAATAGTTCACTCTGTGACGTGTGCAGGCATCCATTTTAAGAAACACAAACTGTCTTTTGAGAGTCTTTTTAAGATCTCCCTTTTGGTTGAGGGCTTCTTCAATCTCTAATTTTCTAATACTTTCTCTTTCCAGAGAAACACCAAGTTTGCGGGCCATTTCTCCATTAAGAGCTGTAAAAGCTGGTCGTGCAAATAATGATAATGGTACACTGTCCTTCACAACAAGCTAGATTAGCTGTCTTTTAAACACATCTTCTATCCTTGTTACAGTAACCTTGTCACTTACAAAATATCTTGTAATCTATTTGTTCAACTCTACCAGTAATATATGTATTAGTGAATTAGGCTGGCATCCCACCAATACTCTATAGGTGTGCCATGAAAGTCTGATAGGTGGTCGGACACACATCTAACTCCATCTGAAACCATCAGAATTGGAGACGTGGCCATACGTGTGTTTCTATCTTTGTTTTTTCTATGGCCTGTAATGGGAACTTGTTGTTCCCGAGACGCCTATCTATCGTACCTCGTCCTTTCGATATGCACCATTTGTCCGGAGCGGGACTGCCGCTTTAGGACTTCAGTTGTATGGTTACGGCTTTCACCTAGAATAACATTTTCATTTCTCCTTTTTGTCCTCAGAGAATGAAGTTTCCTTAGTTGTTTCTCAGAGATCGAAAGCGGCTGCTGCTGCTGATGATAGAAATCCAGAGAACAGCCCTACTGCACAATTAAGTGGGTACGTCCCTATTAAATACATATTTTGTTATTACTGGATTAAAAAAAATTATTACATGGTTACCAGCACACTACAAAAGATAGCCCGGTGCTTCAGGACTGGCCCGGTGCCATGGGAGTGGAAAGCAGTGAATATTCATTCCCTTAAGTAGCTGGCACATGTGATCGCCCGGCCGCTGCAGGAAGCTGGCGGCTGCGACTAATGTGCCCGCTATTCAAGAGAAATGAATATTCACTGCTCTCCACTCTCATGGGCGTGGAGAGCAGTGAGTATTCATTCTCTTTAGCAGTGGGCACAGGTGTTAGCCGCAGCAGCAGACTCCTGCCTCTTGTGACCCGCTGCTCCACCGCTCCCCCTCCTTATAGTCCGGAAAATACCATAAGTGGGACCCTCACTCGAGTATAAGCCGAGGGGGGCTTTTTCAGCATAAAAATGTGGTGAAAAACTTGGCTTATTCACGAGTATATACAGTAGGTTCTTTATTTAAGTGGTGACAAAAAAAAATCCAAAGTTTGTAAGAAAAAAAATGGCTTCATTTTTCGAGACTCGTGGCATCTCCATTTTTCGTGATCTGGGGCTCATTTTTTGCCAGACTGACGTTTTTATTGATACCATTTTGGGGTTGATACGGGGATTTGATCGCCTGTTATTGCATTTTATTGCAATGTTTCGGTGACCAAAAAACCTTAATCCTGGCATTTTCTATCTTTTTTTTCTCGTTACGACGTTTACCGATTTGGATTAATTTACTTTATATTTTGATCGGACATTTCTGAACGTGGCGATACCAAACGTGTATTATTTTTTTTTTTATTTTGAATGGGGCAAAAGGAGGGCGATTTAATTTCAGCAGCAGAATAGAAGGAAAGGAGACACACTAGTAATGAC
>VIAB01000147.1:302875-313686 GCA_009801035.1 Oophaga pumilio
ATTTTTTAAAATTTTGTAAATATTTTTAATCGTTTTTTTTTTTTCCTCAGGCCGGTGTTTATAGGACAGCATCGGGAGCCTTATGCAGCCCTCCGGCTGTCGGGACAACCCATCGGCGCCCCGCGAAGTGTGTGTCTTGTGACATGTTTCCACAGGGCACAAGTTAAATGTCGCTGTTAGAGATTGATGTCGTGAGGGGGTTAAAGGCAGTTTGTCACTAGGTTTTTGCTAAGTAATCTGAAAACAGCTTGATGTCGGTGCAGAGACCCTGATTCCAGCGATGTATCACTTACTGGTCTACTTGCTGCAGTTCTGACTAAATCCCTGTTTTATCTGCTGCAGATCTAGCCGTTCAGTGGTGGCGGCAGGGATGGACCAGGAGGCACGAGACACCTAGTCCTGTAGTGATAATCTCCTGCTGATAAAACACTGATTTTATTAAAACGGCAACACACAGCCCAGTAAATGATACATCGCTGGTATCAGTGTCTCTGCCCTTACCTCATGCTGATCTCCAATAACATTGCAAAAATCTGCTGACATATTCCCTTTAATGTAATTTTTGGGCAAGAGGGTGCAAGCAAAGTGTATTAAAATTGTGTTTGTACCCCTTTTTTGCCATATACCGCTTCTCTCGACGTCCGTTAATAAATCGGCCCTGTTTATTGCAGGAATAGTTCACGTTTTCACAAGTGAATTGCACTTTTTCTGTTCAGATTATCGTTGCTAGTCTGACGTACGTAAAACCAATGATCTATTGTGTTTTTACCCTAAATAACGAGGATTGAAAACTAATGGAACATACAATGTGCTTCACCTTGTAGCGTGCGTGACGTAAGCCTAAGCCTGCCAGAATTGGAGGACACCGAACACGTAACCGTACTGAGAAAAACTGGGAAAAAGAGAAAGTTGAGAGTTTCTGAGTTTGAGAGAGAAGTTGATAAAAGACTGACAATGAACAACGGTAGGAATCCTTTATTTTTTTTACTATTCGTTTTACATAAATCAAATTTTTTGCAATTATTCCACAACACGTATGTGTCCCCTTGGCTATTTTGATTACTTTAAAGGGGTTTGTCGACCGTAATAACTTTTCACTTATCTGTTGCTGATTGCTGGGGTCCGAGCATTGCCCCGCTATCACCCTCAGTTCCATAGTCAATGAATGGAGTGGTGGTACCGAATGCTTAATCAATTCTCCATTCACATGGGACCCCAGTGTCCTTTTTTACTGGTTCTGTGGGGCTCCCAGCAGTCAAAACCCCCAGTTGTGTGCATAGATAACTTAGTCATGTGGTCTGAACCCCTTTTACACACTCAAAACATCAGGTGCCAGACCCATAAAAGGGATGTTAATTGTGAGACGTCCCTTTAAAAGTAATATTACAACCCTTTTGGGCAGTGTTTGCTTTCGTCACAATTTTTATTTATAAATTACCGTATATACCCATGTATAAGCCGAGATTTTCAGCCCGTTTTTTAGGGCTGAAAGTCCCCCTCTCGGCTTATACACGGGTCGGCTTATACATGAGTATATACGGTATATAATGAGTCGCCACTTGCCCTCCTTCAGTCCTGGTGAAAATTAAAGGTGATAAACTGAGCAGCTGTCCATTGCCAGAGTTCACCATGCTGCTCAGTTTATCACCTTTAATTTTCACCTGGACTGAGGAAGGGCAAATGGCGACTCTTTTTTGTGTTCGGCCACTTGATTTTTTATTTTTTTTCCTCCTCTTGGCGTTTTGGAGAGGTTTAGAGATGTCATAATGTAAGTAAATAGCTGCCTTTATACCTTTTCTTGACAAACTCTCTTTTAAAAGGTGTTTTTATTTCTCCTAGTTAACGACCATGTTTCCCTTGATAGTTTTGCCAGCTCATCTTCACGAGCGAGCTCTTATACACTCTCAAGGTAATAATATGTATTTAATATTTTTATATGTACACATGGAGTTCTATGTGCTAGTTGTATTTTCTCACAGGGCACACACTTGTGATATGGGTATAGGTAGGAGGAGTTTTGAATTACTGTGGCCCTTTACTTCCTCCCTGCTGATGTCTTTTTCAAAAGAGCAGATGGAAATATAGAGCTAAAATAATCTGTATATCTTGCTAGCTGGTAAACTCCAACATCAACGCTGATTCCGGTGGGCAGGGTTTTAGAGAGGGGAAAAAAGTTTTATTTCTCCCTATTTGTAAATGGCAATATGTAAAAACTAAACATGTTTTAAAGGGAATCTGTCAGAATTTTTTATTGCTATTTAATCTTAGAAGAGCATAATGTAGGGGTTGAGAGCCTGATTTCAGTGATGTGTCACTTGCTCAGCAGCTTGCTGTAGTCTTAATACAATCAGTGTTTATCAGCAGGAGATTATCACTACCTGACTAGGTCTCATGTGTACTGCAGTCCAGCTAATCTGTGTAACCCCGCCCCCACCACTGATTGGCAGCATAATGACAATGTACACAGGAAGCTGCCAATCAGAGGTGTGGGCGGGACTATACACAGCTCTGCTTTCTGAGCACTGCTAGATCTGCAGCAGAGAAAACAGGGATTATATCAAAACTACTTCAAGCAGCCTAGTAAGTGACACATCACTGGAATCAGAGTCTCGGCCCCTATATCGTGCAGCTCTCAGATTACATAGCAAAATAATGCTGACAGATTCCCTTTAATTTATTTGGCACTGCTGTGTGCATGATTACCCAAAGTAATAAAGTATAAAATGAATTATCCCATAATTTGAATGTCAAAATAAAATTGAAACTAGAAATTCCATTTTTTTTGGGGTGGAGGGGGAGGAAGGGATCCCAACGCTTTCCCACCAGTCCCCTGAAAAAGTTCCAAAAAAATCCAAAACTTTGACTCACAAAATCAAATCCTGACACCGGTCCGTTTCTGAAATAATAAAAAAAAAAGTGGTCTCAGACATTGGTGACCCAAATAAATTAAAAAATAACTTTTGTGTGTGAATTCACCCTTCATTAGTGCTAGAAGAATATGACTGCAATCCAGCGAATGTGGAAAAAAAAAGCAAAGATATTGTGGATCGGCGCAGGTCAAGTTCCAGGCATCCTCCCCCCCCAATAAATAGCTGGCTTCACAAAAAAAACTGTGACCGGCCAAAGAAAAAAAAAAATGGAGTTGCCAATATAATGGCCACCATGTGTTTAACCCCTTGTGCACTGCATATGTGAAGTGGGCTCAGTAACTTAACCTGCTCCATACAGATGGGGTGCTGGCTGTGTTCTACAGCCGGCACCGAATCTATCCCCGTAATATCCCTGTCAATCGTCAGAGTGGTATTTAAGATGTTATTATGGTATCTAGGACTAACAATATTAAAATAATAAAAATGTAAAAAAATAAAATTATTTGTCAAAAAAAAAAATATATATATATATATTCAGATCACATTCTCCCTCTGCTTTCTACTGGGACGTAAATGGCATAATCTAAAAGAAAAGAAAAATTAAAATAAAAAACAAATAGACCCAAGTGTCCGAACTAATAGGATATTAAGGGTCTCCCATATTTTGAACCCCGAAACAAAAAATCAAAATGGCAGAATTGTTGTTTTGTCACTATGACTTACTCCCTCTCCACCCCTCCCCCAAAATAAAAAACAATCAGTCTTATTGACCTAAGAATGGTACCAATAAAAAGTATTGCTCTCATTGCAAAAACGTAACCCTTTATAATTTATTCATTTCAGGCCATTTGAGACTAAACTGGATAATTCGGCCGTA
Organism: Oophaga pumilio; assembly: GCA_009801035.1. Taxonomy (NCBI): domain Eukaryota; kingdom Metazoa; phylum Chordata; class Amphibia; order Anura; family Dendrobatidae; genus Oophaga; species Oophaga pumilio. Next base: position 306,623 of record VIAB01000147.1, read on the forward strand.
CCAGAAACCACTTTCAGGAAAGTCTTATCGCGGCGACCGAACAAAGTGTACCTGGTGTCCGTAGATGACTTTGAGCAAGGGGTAGACGACAAGTATCAGCGACTAAAAGGTGACTTCCTGTACAAACTTGTTATATCATATTAGCTCATCAGATGAGACGATATGCCGTGACTTTATTAGTGGGGGCCGACCTCTAGGACCCTCACTGGGACTGAAAGGACCGGTGTAGCGGGAATCTTCTTCACTGGTTATCCCTGCACGTCGACAATGACTTTCTAATAGAAAGCACAGACTTGGCCCAACAAACGCTCCTGTGCATGGAATAGATAGCGGTCAGCCGAACCATCGTCCATCCGACAGCCATGTGATGTGTATGGTGGGCTTTAGTCTCCTTTGAAAAGCCCTTGTTCACATTATTTTATTTTAATGTTTTTGTATTTCTGCAGAACTATTGTAGTCAAAAATACAGGAGCCCTTATGAACCCCATTGGGTTGTCCACTACTTTGAAGTAGGTAGTGTAAAAGGTAAAGAAAAAAAAAGCCTTACTCATCTACTAAATCTGTACATCATATGCTGCAGACAATCAACTAATCAGCCAAATGTTTTTTTCGGATGTATTGGTAATGAAGGGAAACAATTCAGCTACTTTTAATTTTTTATTTTTTTTTGGCATGGCGTTCACCATATGGTGACCTATCATGGCAATTTTATTTCAGCAGAGTATAAGCTTTCGAGCCCACATCATCCCTGTGCTGTGTAGGAACTGCATCCATTTTGGAACAGCGCCCTTAGTGTGTAGTGCATCATCTTCCCCCAAAAAACGTTCCCTCCATCGTTTGTGGCATGATGAGATATTTCTAAAGTTGTATCTATTGGTCTGCTATAATGCCGTGTACAAATGAAGGATTACAGGGGTTGTCTGGGACTTGTACATTGATGACCTATTCTTCGGGGACCCCCGCAGATCAACTATTCCCGGTGGAAGTGCGTAGTTGCAGAGCTGTACAGCTCGGTCAATTTTACAGTGACCGGGCACTGCACATCTGTCCTCTTTTGATGCAGGGTTGGATGTACAGTACCCTACTGGCCATAGATGGAGGGACTAATTTATTGGGGTAAAGTCTGCTGACAGGTTCCCTTCAAATGTGCACAGCAAATACTTTCCATACTTCCGTTTAAAATCCTACTGACTTTACTGTTCCCTCAGGTAGCCAAGAATGCTTCATTCCACCTGCTATGGAGGACAGATCAGAAACTTCATCCGATAGTCTAGCGCTAATGAACACCGAGTTGCACACTCAGTCGCTGAGGAAGGACGCAAACACACCTAAGTCTGAACACAGAAAGCAAAGACGAGCAAGCAAACTCATTGTTTCGTCCCAGGATGAGAGAAAAGAAGCCAGCGGTGAACTATCGGAGAGAGGAACTAGAAAGCTAAAGGCAAATGATCGCCCTATAGAAGAAAATGTGATTAAAGACTTCAGAGGAGACCAAAGCAAGGTTAACGAGGACAGCGATGGAAGGGAAGATAGTGAGGATGGTGTTGTCCATGTCTCAGATCAAGCTGTGGATAGCAGTAGTAAAGATGGAGCTGATGTTGTCCATGGCTCAGGTGAAGTTGTGGATGACAGTAGTGAAGATGGAGCTGATAATGTCCATGGCTCAGGAGAAGTTACTGACGACAATGCTGATGATGGCGATGCTGCAGGTGAAGATGGAGCTGATGTTATCCATGGCTCAGGTGAAGATACAGATGACAATAGTGAAGATGAAGCTGATAATGGCCATGCTCCGAATAAAGATGGATTAGATGTTGTCCATGGCTCAGGAGAAGTAACTGACGACAATAGCGACGATGAAGCTGATGATGGCCATGCTGCAGGTGAAGGTGAAGCTGTTGTCCATGGCTCGGGAGAAGTTACAGATGACAATAGTGAAGATGAAGCTGATGATGGCCATGCTTCAGGTGAAGATGAAGCTGATGATGGCCATGCTTCAGGTGAAGATGGAGCTGATGTTGTCCATGGCTCACGTGAAGATACAGATGACAATAGTGAAAATGAAGCTGATGATGGCCATGCTTCAGGTGAAGATGAAGCTGCTGATAGCCATGCTTCAGGTGAAGATAGAGCTGATGTTGTCCATGGCTCAGGTGAAGATACAGATGACAGTAGTGAAGATGAAACTGATGATGGCCATGCTTCAGGTGAAGATAAAGCTGATAGCCATGCTTCAGGTGAAGATGAAGCTGATGATAGTCATGCTTCAGGTGAAGATGGAACTCATGTTGTCCATGGCTCAGGTGTAGATACAGATGACAATAGTGAAGATGAAGATGGAGCTGTTGTTGTCCATGGCTCAGGTGATGTTACTGACGACAATAGTGAAGATGACGTTGATGATGGCCATGCTGCAGGTGAAGATGGAGCTGATGTTGTCCATGGCTCAGGAGAAGTTACAGATGACAATAGTGAAGATGAAGCTGATGGCCATGCTGCAGATAAAGATGGAGCTGATGTTGTTTATGGCTCAGGTGAGGTTGAGAACGACAGTGATGAAGCTGATGATGGCAATGCAGATGAGGTTGAGGATGACATTGACGAAGCTGATGATGTCCATGTTGAAGCCAAAGTTGCTGATGACCTCCCAGATAATGACAGTAACATGCAACCAAATAAATCCAGTGTGACACACAGTAATAGAAAGTCCTCAGGCGTCGCTGATTATTCACACCCGGAGCAGCGTGCAAGGCTTAGTTCAAGGTTGAGTTATGGAAATAATATGAAGACGGCAGAATCCATTCATCTGCAAAGTGTATCTGTATCAAGATCAGAGGAAGGTTCAGAATTACTAGAAACCGCTGGCGATAACAGCTTGGATCTTGCCATGGCTCGGGGTAGGTTTATGTTTTATTTGGTGTTCTTCTGGGTGAATGTAGTTTAGGTTTGTTACTAAACCACTTACCGGAGTGTAACAAAGGGGCCTGTGATCCAAAACGGCAGAGCTAATGCTCACCCAACTGTTTCCCACGGGGAGAGGGGAATAAGCTGCTGCTGGGCACCTTCGACAGCAGCTTCTCTCCTAAAGGAACATGTGTCCTTATACTTACCAAGCACCACCTTCTGATATGGCGCCGTCCAGGTCCTCTTCTGCATCCCATGACCCCATATCAGACTAGTTGGATCTCTCCGCTTCTGCGTAGACCAAAGGCTTCTTCTTCATTCCGAGGCCGTGATAGGATTTAACTGAGAAGTGACTTCCGTAGGATCTGGCTATCCGAATACGTGGACACTTGGTGCAGGAGAGGCGGCGCTTGGTTATTATATGAACGCATGCATTGTGTGCATTATAACTATTTCAAAGGGACTAGAGGATCATCCCTTTCTTGGGAGTGCTTCTTAATACTCTCAGAAAATAGCGTCTACGCCTACCTTCATGTCTGGGTACAAGTATGACGCTATAGGGCTTTTTTTTGTTTAATTATATTTATTAATAAACTTTTTTTTTTTCTAACAGAGTTTAAAAAAGTAGAAAGTAACCAGCTGGTTCTTGATGAATTGCCAGAACCTCCGCCTTACGTGAAATCTATTCGCTTTGCGTAAGTACGCATAATATCTCTAGATACTTCACCGGAGGTTGTGCTTTATTACGACGGATTGATGAATCCCGGTGCATCGACCATGTGAAGCGAGGACGACCATGCCCCTCAGTGACCTTCATTTGTATGATGGAGGAGCAATTTGAAGGATTTGTTCTCCTCTTGCTGATATGCAGCAAACTGTAATGGAAAGAGTAGTAATACCAACTGTTTACACTTGTTTTTTAGCAAAAATCGGGTCCGTACTTCCAGGTTGTGGGCCCTGTTCTTCGTAAAAGAGCAAGCTCTCGTTTTTTACAGTCCAGATTAAGGCAGAACTATACTGGTGATAAGAACTACTTTAAGTGGTTTTCTCCTAAGACTACCTGCCTAAAAGGAAGACTGTCAATCAGCAATTAGCACCGCCCACTGGACTCCTATAGGGATTTAAATGGCTAAAACACAAATGATGCAAATGTGCCCTCAAACCTACAGATCGATCTGCTCCTCTCCGACGACTTTATATCACGCTGTCCGCAGAGCAGATTCTAGGATCCTTTTCAAGGTTTTTCTCATGTTTTTAGACACACAGATAAACCTGCTCCCGCCCGCAAGAAGATCCAGAAAACAAAAAGCACAAAGCCTAAAAAATCTGGATCGGTGCTTAGCAGCAGCCAGGTGAAGCAGATATTTAACCATCACGCTCAAGTGCGAGTCTCTAAGGAAGCGTTTCCAGATGTAGAAAAATGGTAAGAATTTAGGCTGCACTTAAAGGAGTTATTTGTGGAATGCCTTATTCACCCTTTCCTGACATATGTCATATATTTACGTCTACTGCCTGACTGATGCGGGCTCACAAGCTGAGCACGCATCTTTTCCGGCAATTGATGGCTGAATTATTCAGCCATCATCTGCCTCTAACAGCCGCGGGTACCATTACCTACTAATCCCACACAGTTTATTGTACACTGATTTAGTGAGCCAGCACTGCCATAAATAAATTGGGGGGGAAGAGCAGCTTTAGAAATTTCTGCTCTACTTTGATCCCAAGAGCCCTCAACACCTGATTCAGCAGGTAGCCACAGTGGCGGGTCATTGCTATCCATTGGCATCTTGTAACTTCTACCATGGCTTTTTCACAGTACAAAACCCTACACTTGCATGAGTCATACACATCAATAAGTCCTTATATTTTTCTTCTCCACAGTTTAGAGGCATATATGAACCAGCTGACAAAGGATCTGTCTGCGTACACTTCTCACGCCAAGAGAAAAACGATAACCCGGGCCGACATGGAGCTTTTGATGAAAAGGTGAGGTCAACTTCTATCGACCCACGCTTGAAAATGTTAATATAATGTAATCGTCAGATATAGCAAAAATCATGCCAGTAGTGGAAAATGTATTCATAATTCTACATCAAGATAAGTGATAAATGTATGCTTACTGAGACCCTCACATATCACTAGAACGAGGGCCTTTTATGGTGGTCACAAAGGGGTTTTAGAGTAGAACACTGTGCGTTGCACTGGTAACTTGTGTCGGAAAGAGCAAGTGCCCAGCTATCCAAAGGCGGCCAAGCCACAATCAGTGTAAAATCTGACTAGTGAGAATGTAGCCTTAAAAATGCTCGGAGCGGTATTCGCATCTCCTACATTTATATGGTATATCCAGAAAACATGCCATACATGTATACTACATGATGGTTTCACCGATGGGACATGCATTTGTCTTGGATGGGTTCTCAGAAAATGCGATAAAAAATGGCCGCTATGACATATTTCAAGCTGTAACTTGTCCGAGATACGTGTCAGGGCAGTTTGCCGTCTGAGAAAATGCAGCTCAAGACATGTCTCAACTGTCAGAGGAGCAGCATAGTGATCTGATTTGCTAACTCGGCCATGTAGCAAGTGTCACAACGCTCCGCCATACTTTCCTCGGCGTCCCGGCGTGTCTCTGGACGTGTCCTAACTTCCAGTCTCGCGGCCGGCTTCGGGATCAGGTCAAATGCGCACTACGCGGCTTAGGTCGCAGCCACGCGCCTCTGGTCCCTTATGCTGCAGCAGGATCCTGACCCGGAAGCTTTGCGGTACGTACCAGTTATATCAGGCAGCCTCTTCCTGTAGGATGCACCTGATTATTACTTGTGCACCCCTGTATGTTCCCTGCGTCTCCGTACCTTCCGGGTCCCTGCTCTTTGTGTGTTCCCGGCGTTACCGTACTCCTTGTTACTTAACTCCTTCCGTTCTTGTGTTCCCTCTAGTGCCCGTCTTCTCCAGTCCTCGCCGGCCTCCGGCTGCCTCACCGTACCTCTTACTAGTGGTCTGCTTGGTCCGTCCTGGCCTTTACCCGGTCTTACTCCGGTCTCATCCTCTCTCCCCAGGACACCTAACCCTGTTCTGCCTCTTGTGTCTCCTACGGGCCGTCACTTGGTACCGGCCGTCGCAGTGATAGTCTCCCCTGGGCCTGCCCCTGATGCTCCCTGTATAGGGGTCGGTCCTCACTAGGTTAGCTCACCCAGGGGAGGTTCGTCACCACGACCCAGTGGGTTCACAAGCTGTCACAGCAAGGCTGTAGCAAGAGAATAAAGATACTTGTCCCTCAGAACAGGCTTTTTTTCAGCTGCAGATGAAGGAAGGGAGACACACTCATTACTAGTGGGTGGGCGGAGCCCCAGATAGGATTAACACCTCAGATTCAAAAGCGTGTTGACCAGCCCCTCCAGCTCGGGCTCCTCCTACTCAGGTCTTCAGTCTAGAATTTGAGGTCTCAGAGGATGGTCGCTGCTGGAAGCAGCTCCTCAGAAGATTTTATTATTTTATTCGGACAAGAGACTTGGATCACCAGAGTTGGTCTAGAGGTCTCAGGGGTCTCAGCGCTGCTGGACCCCAACCTCTCCCTTGGCGGATCTGTAATTACCCTGAGGGTGGTCCCTGCAGAACCCTGCCGGCCCGGGGGGATGAGGATAGCTTCCCTGGCGGGGACGCAAACCACGCGCAGGGGTCACTGCGATCCCCGCCCTGGGGGGGAAGCATGGGCACGCGCCAGAAACACCTGGGGGTCCCTGTGGCGCTCGGCTGGTGAGTACTCCACATTTTTATAAAGATGTGTGTGAGTGATTTAACGGCTGCTGCGGCAGCCGCTGTACATTATACATGCCGGTGACTCTGAGGAGAAGGGAGAGAGTGTGCGCTTTTTATTTTTGAATTTCCCGCGCTTTGAGCGCGCGCTTTATGGCAGTCTCCTTTTCTGGCTCCTGTACAGGGAGCACATCGGAGGCAGAGCGCGGCGGCCATTACATGAAAGGCTGAGGGGATAGCAAGCTCCCCGGACATCGCTCCCCTCCCCTCCCGGCAAGAGCCGTTACCAGCTGGGTGAGTCGCTTCTAGCCCGCGGGCAGAAACTTAACTCTTTCACCCCCACAGCGCGGACGCCGTCTGGGACACTTAGGAGTGACAGATTGCGCGGTTCTGCGGCTGTTATCGCA
>VIAB01000147.1:322558-342768 GCA_009801035.1 Oophaga pumilio
CTGCATGTATTGCGGCTGTCAAACAGCCGAGAGCCATGCAGCCGTGGGGACTCGAACATATCACTCGAGCACGCCGAAGGCACTCTGATGACTCGATATCCGAGCATGCTCTCTCATCACTAGCGACGAGCTGTAAATTATATAATAAAAGATCTTAAAATAAATAGAATTAAAGATCTTAATTAAAGAACAGCTGTAGAATTAAAGTTCTTGAGATCGTGGAGGATTTTTAACAAGTGGTATATTGCACAGTTGCTGCTTTTTCCAAACCATTTGTATTTTTTAACCATCGGCAAACACGAGACGACTGCTTTAATTGATTACTAGTAATCACTTACTTGTTTCCAAGTGTATTTCTCAGCTCTTTCAGATATTGCATCCTTTCGGCAGAAAATTGATTGCGAAGTACGCCAATAAAGTGACTAGGATTTCCCTCTTCATCCTATAAAAAAAAAAAAGTCCCGTTCAGTGTGCAGACACTTTTTAGGTCCCAGCAGACTAGAAGAAGTCGTCTTGCATTCAAGAGGTCATAACTTTTTTTTTTTTGTTCAAAGTAATTGTATGAGGGTTTTTTTTTGTTACAGGACAAGTTGTACTTTGTAGGTGCCATTTCTCGGTACATATAACATTTAATTTGTAGTTATTTAACTTTTGGCAAAAATGAGAAAAATGCACAATCACTGCAGTCATTCTTTATTCTTCTGTCTTGTATAAACCAGTCAAAATAAATTATTATCTAGATCTATAGTACAGATTGTTACAGTCCTAACCAAATGTGGGTAATACATTTTATTTTGGTACTTTTGTTCCAAATAAATAATAAAATCTATTTATAATAAGTATTTATATTAACAGTTTTGGGTTTTGTATGTTTTTCTTATCAATTTTATTTTTTTATTTAATCTATTGGCATCTATCTATTATATTAGCCTATGTTACTAATGCTGGTAGATAATACCCAAGTATGTCCTAACTGCACATCACAGGGATTTACTCTACATCCATCTCCAACATCCTGTCCTAATATGTAATAGGTGTAACAATAATAATAGTAGCAAATACCTCCAGTTAGAAATGTAGTATAGTTCTTCTGATTCGCTATGTAGCTTACCACATGTGCAGGGCATTGCAGTAGCTTAGGTATCCATGGCTATGACTAGTGATGGGCGAACCCATGGATGTTCGGGTCCGGCCAGACATCTAAAAAAAAACGTTTGGTTTGGGTACCAAAACGTTACCCAAACCTGGACGTCTAGCAGATGAATGGGGGTGCGCAAACATCTTTTATTTGCCATGCTGTCATCTGCAAACACGGGCTCTGATCGACAGTAAGATTATTACCTCCGGCCACAGAGCTGCGGATCTCATGCTGTCAGATGACAGCGTGAGCTAACAGCTGTGACTAGCGGTAATGGTCTTACCGCCGATCACAGCCCGTGTTTGCCGCGCTGTTTCATATGCAGTGAGCAGTGTCATAAGTGACGTTACCGGGGGTTCATCAGCTTTGAACTCCGGTGAACTTTCGACAGCTCAGCGCTACTCACTGCAGGAGCTAATAAGGTTCCTGTGCCAGTGTGTTCCAGCTGGCAGAGATGGCTGTTGCATCACTGATGTGACAGCTATTCAAATCATCTGGATCATCGTGGGACAGAATGGATTATCTTCACGTTGAACAGGTGAGGGATATGGTTATTTATTATTTTTCTATTCCAGAGGACATAGTCATCGGTGGCTTAGGGATAAATGTGAGTATTATGGTTGTTTATTTTATGTCTTTTATAGGTGACATGGGCTTCAATGGATTAGGCGTAAAGATGAGTATAACTGTGGCCTTTTATGTCAAATAAAGGAGTCTGTCATTATTTCAATTAAAGGATTTTTTTCTGGCTGTGTTTTTTTGCAATCTAACTATTGGGTTAGTAATGGGGGCGTCTCATAGACGCCTCTCCATTACTAGTCTGTGGGCTTGATGTCAACGACCATGAAACAGCAGACATCAACCCCACAACCATTACCCCACTTGCCACCGCACCAGGGCATGTCAGACAAAGGGCCAGAATTGGCGCATCCAATAGATGCGCCTTTTCTGGGGTGGCTGTGGGCTGCTATTTTTAGGCTGGTGGGAGGAAGGGGAAATAGCCACGGCCCCTTACCAGTCTGAGAATACCAGCCCTCAAGCTTTAGATGTCAAAAATGAGGGGGACCCCACGCCATTTTTTAAATTATTTATTTCAATATTTAAAAAGGAAACCGCTTCGGATCCCTCTATTCTTGACAACCAGCCATGTTAAAGCTAACAACTGAGGGTTGCAACCCGCAGCTGTCAGTTTTGCCTGCGCTGGTTATCAAAAATTGAAAAGACATCACGTCACTTTTTTAAAATGTATTTATGTATACCCCCATCAGTGACGCCCGCTCATGCTGTCATGTGCTGCCCAGTGTCAGAAAGCTTGGTCTCAGTCACAGGTCATGGGTCTTGCAACAGGATAATGACCCAAAACACACAGCTAAAAACACCCAAGAATGGCTAAGAGGAAAACATTGGAATATTCTGAAGTGGCCTTCTATGAGCCTTGACCTAAATCCTATTGAGCATCTTTGGAAAGAGCTAAAACACGCCGTCTGGAAAAGTCAACCTTCAAACACGAGACAACTGGAGCAGTTTGCTCTTGAGGAGTGGGCCAAAATACCTGTCGAGAGGTGCAGAAGTCTCATTGACAGTTATAAGAATCGTTTGATTGCAGTGATTGCCTCAAAAGGTTGTGCAACAAAATATTAAGTTAAGGGTACCATCATTTCTGTCCAGGCCTATTTCATGAGTTCTATTTTTTTTTTAATTCTGTGGAAGCATGGTGGAAAAGCAATGTCTGACTTTCATTTGTTCATTTTCATAGATTTTTGATTTATTATTACTTTTAATCAGATTCAAGTTATTTCTATCACCATTGTGGGTTTTTCATTCATTAAATGAGCGGTACCAAGAATTTTGACCACATGTGTACCTCAAGTGAGACAACCCCTTTATGCTGCCTGATTACATTATAGTGTCACATAGTCATTTATGTAATAAAAATGTAGCTTCACCTCACTGAATAAGGACTTGTAAATTATATTTTCATCCTCCGGCTTCAGCTGGGACTCGGCAGCGTCCATCAGTTCCTGAATTTCAGCTGAAGTCTTAGATGGAAAGGCTTTTCTGAGTTGGAACCTGTGGAAATAATACAAACGTGAAGCTTCCAACAGGTGGCGCTAAAGTTCTAGTCCTCTTCTTTTTTGAAGAGACAGTTTGCATATATAATTTCCCAGAGGAGCATGCATAGTTTATAAGTCTCCTCACTCTGACATGCCAGGCTTGGCATTACCACTAATGTTACCCCAAACGTAAACTAGAAATGTCCTACAATATCCAGCTGACTAGTAATGAGGAGGTAGGATTGCATTTTTTTTCCCGACATGCAGGATTTTTTCACCATTTAGATGCAATGTACTGAGCTACAAATGGTCTTCATCAAAAAAAGGCATGGAGAACCCCAAACCTGTGTGCACTACGGGGCCCGATCTAGCTAACATTTTGTGAGTTGGAGAATGAACCTAAAAATTAGCCTTTTATCGCTAGGATAGGAAAGTGTTTTCTAGCCTGTGGAGGACTCCTTGCGCTTCAGGACCCATCATTTCCTTTCTTCCTGTGGCAGTATGGTAACCATGCCGTGGTCTAAGGCTTCTTTTACATTTACCGTGGTTTTTGTGGCCCCAATAGATTTCTATGGGGCTGCAAAATCGGCCCGCAAAAATTCCACCGTGTGGCCGTGAAAAAAGATCGAGCCTGTTTGATCTTTTTCACGGCGTACGGACACGGCCCCCATTGAAACTCAATGAGGCCGCAAAAACAAACGGAAGTTTGTTTTTGCAGGGCACCGTCACTTCCGGTTTTGCGGAACGCCGTTTTTTTTTTTTTTTTCCAATTCTTCTTCCATAGTATTGGAAAACTGAAAAACGGCGATCCGCAAGTTTTTTGCGGCCCGTTATTGCGGCAGACCGCCTTTTTTGTGGCAATACGGCCTTGATATCATATCAAGGTTTAATGTTCACTTAAAGCGACTGTCGGCACAGAATGACCATTCAAACCCAGTACAGGCTCTTGGTGCACCCTTGGTGTGGCCGAACTGTTCAGTGCAACGTCCCCCCTGCTTGTTTATCCTCTATCACCATTTTCCCTCTTCTTTGGTTGCCAGCTCTGGCTTCATAGGGTGGAGGTAGAGGGAAAACAAAGAGGTATATTTATAAGACTGTCCGTGGCATGAATCCCCGAACGCCTGTACTTGGTATGTGCTGACAGAGTCCCTTTAAAGGGAGTTTGAACAGTCATTGTTTGCCATCAGGTGCTCTGTGCACCCTTGCAGTGGTCGAGCAGTCTAATTGTTTTCCATCCATCTTCCCCTTCCTATTCCTTGACTGACAGCTGTGGCTTTCCAGGAACCAGAGAAAAGCAGAGATGGATGGCAAACAGGTGGGAAGGTGCACTGAATTTATTGGCTGTGCCAAGGGTGCACCGAGCGCCTGTGCTTGGTCTGAACAGTCATTCTGTATACAGGTTCCCTTCACTATAGCTGTATTTGAATAATGGGTGAAATACGGGGGCAGAGTTAGTGCGTATAGATTGACAGGACCCGGTCAATCGGCCACGTCAGTAATCTCTGACCATTGGACACGAGTCCCGAGTGCTGCCTCCTGAGATCTGTGGCTCTTCTGTTCATTAGCCAGCCTGGTGCGACATCATAGTTGTGGTGTGATATCCCACCAAGCCAGCTAATCAAAAGTAGATATGCTGCTCCTGGCAAGTAGGGGACGGTTCTCGGGGCTCCGATTACTGACGTGGCTGATGGAACGGGTCCTACTAATCATTTTTTACCTTCTCTACTCAGAGAAAACCAAGCGTAGGTTCACAACGCACACATCAGTTTAGTCGGTCTGCAGAGGGTCTCTGTGTTTGTCACCTGGTGCCTGTGTGAAGCATATACGTATTACCATTATGCCTGGTTAGTGTGGAGTTGTGTAGAGGTCTATTTTAATGTCAGACATTTATGACCTTACCATAGTATATGCCAAAGTGTCTGCTAGGTGGGACATAACATCTAGACAGGTTCCCCCACCTCTGTTGAGAACTGATCATACATGTACGGCAGATACCAATACAAGATGAGAATCCCCCGTGGATATGCCATAAATGGCTGACATACGACTATCCCTTTAAATACCTGTACAGAAGTTGTGGGGGTTTTTGCATGTTTTCCATTACTTAGCTAGCATACCTGAACTGCTCCTGTGTTACTGATCCATCATTTGAGCTGTTGGCAGCGGCGAGCTCCTTCTGAAGGGGTTTATGTCCATGAAACCAAGCGTAATACAAATCTTCATCCATCTGCAAGACAGACTTTCCATGTTAGCATGTCGATGGCAACCACCTGGAACAGTTCACAGCTTACAGCCAATGAAAACCCAAAAGTCATTATCTCAGTAAGTTAGAATAATTAACAAAAACACCTGCAAAGGCTTACTAAGCGTTTAAAAGGTCCCTTAGTCTGTTTCAGTAGCTCCACAATCATGGGGAAGACTGCTGACTTGACAGATGTCCAAAAGGCAGTCACTGACACACTCCACAAGGAGGGTAAGCCACAAAACGTCATTGCTATAGAAGCTGCTGTTCACAGAGTGCTGTATCCAAACATATTAATGGAGAGTTGAGTGGAAGGAAAAAGTGTGGTAGCAAAAGGTGCACAAATAACCAGGATAACAGCATTTGGGGCAGATTCACAAGGAGTGGACTGCTGCTGCAGTCATTGCTTCAAGAGCCACCACACACACACGTATCGAGGACATGGGCTACAAGTGTCGCATTCCTTGTATCAAGTCACTCATGACCAATAGACAACGCCAGAAGCGTCTTACCTGGGCCAAGGAGGAAATGAACTGGGCTGTTATCAGTGTTCCAAGGTGTTGTTTTCAGATGGAAGTAAATTTTGCATTTCATTTGGAAATAAAGGTCCCAGAGTCTGGAGGAAGAGTGGAGAGGCCACAATCCAAGCTGCTTGAGGTCTAGTGTGAAGTTTCCACAGTCAGTGATGGTTTGGGGAGCCATGTCATCTGCTGGTGTAGGTCCACTGTGTTTTATCAAGTCAGCGCAGCCGTCTACTAGGAAATTTTAGAGCACTTCATGCTTCCCTCTACCAACAAGCTTTTTGGAGATGGAAATGTCATTCTCCAGCAGGACTTGGCACCTGTCCACACTGCCAAAAGTACCAATACCTGGTTTACAAACAACAGTATCACTGTGCTTGATTGGCAGCAAACTCGCCTGACCTTAACCCCATAGAGAATCTGTGGGGTATTGTCAAGAGGAAGATGAGAGAGACCAGAACCAACAATGCATATGAGCTGAAGGCTGCTATCAAAGCAACCTGGGCTTCCATAACCCCTCAGCAGTGCCACAGGCTGATCGCCTCCATGCCACGCCGCATTGATGCAGTAATTTATGCAAAAGGAGCCCCGACCAAATATTGAGTGCATTTACTGATCATATATTTCAGTAGGCCAACATTTCGGATTTTAAAATCATTTTTCAAGCTGGTGTTATAAAGTATTCTTATTTACTGAGATAATGACTTTTGGGTTTTCATTGGCTGTAAAGCACAATCATCAACATTAACAGAAATAAACACGTGAAATAGATCACTCTGTGTGTAATGACTCTATATAATGTAAAAGCTTCACTTTTTGTATTGAAGAACTGAAATAAATTAACTGTTTGATGTTATTCTAATTTAGTGAGTAGCACTTGTATGTTCGAGTCCCCGCGGCTGCATGTCTCGTGGATGTTAGGCAATCCCTGCATGTGTTGCTGCTGTCGAACAGCCGCAGGGACTCAAACATATTATTCGAGCACACCGAAGACATGCTCAGATAACACCTTATCCCAGCACGTTTGCTCATCACTAGTTTTGATGATACATATATTTAGGATCTGAAAGGGAACGTTTTAGCAAATGTGCATATAGAAAATAGAGCAATACGGACCAAGGATGATTAACAAGCCTACATTTTACTCACCTGACCCATAAGGACTCGATAAAAAGAATGGAGTTGGTCATTTTGCAGTTGCATCCGACATGTTTGATGCAAAGAATATGACCATCCGAATGACGCCTCCCCAAACTTCCTCTGCAGATAGTTTATCATAAACTCGGGCAGAGACGATCGCCTACCTTTCTACAATAAAGACAACAGGGAGAAATACATTTTCTCATCGGTTTATAAAGTAAAAGCCCAGTCCAGCATACAGTAATAGCATTAAAACCTGGTAGTTATTGGGCACCCACCCGTCTTCATGAATGCTTGTGTTTTCCTTATCTGGAAGAGAGAGTCCCATAGCTCTGTCATCCAGAAGGATAGAACATCAACGCTGCAACCAATCAGTAGCCACTGATTAGCTGCAGCAGTCATGTGAGTTTCGTCACTTTCATGATCACAGACAATAATCCATGTATCCGGTTGACATTAACCAATGTGAATGCAATTACACATGCTTGGTACGTTACCTGCTGATCCATGGCAAATTTTTCTCTCCAAATTTCCTTTATCATCCCGTACACCTCTTTTAAGCTTAATCTTAAGTTTTTCACTGGTCGATCCTGGCGCAGATGAACGGGAACTTTATCGCCAATTCCCTAGAATCAATGATTCCCATAGCTGTATCACAAGAGTTCTAGATCTCTAGGCGACCTTCCGAACATCCAAATATCACACACTTTCAGCTTTGTTTTGGTGTTGGATTTTATTTCAATCTTTGGAAAGTAATACAGTGTAAAATGGAAAAAGTGGCGCATGGAGAGCCCACGTCTCTGTGGCTTCTGTACGGAAACCAAGACAAAGCGGAAAATATCCTTAGATTCATGACGTTTCATTGCCAAAGTTGATCACTAACATTCAGTCATGAAGTCGTACACATAATTGGATCCATCACCTTTAGGCCGAATTCAGATGTCCGTATATAGACCACAGTGCCGGATTGACCACCGATCTCCTGACTAGCGTTCAGTGAATTTTTCAAAATTTGGTTCCAGTTACGATCGGTGGCAAATATTGTATTTGCAATATTCGCCGAACATCATGGAAGTAGAAATGAACGAATATGTTCGGAATCCATCATCAAACAAATTCGGCACCAATAGGGTACCAATATGGCAAATTCAGATTCGGCGACCAATTCCGAACATATTCGCTCAACTCTACTCCTGACCTGAACTTACCGCCTTACAAATACCATATACTGTATATGAGGTGGTAAATTTGGGTTAGGAGACCCACGGTCAGGTCAGGCATTGAAGTCCGTATACTGCTGTCTGAACCCGGCCTTAGGGCAGTGTGACACTGTTGCCTGCCACTTAGGGAAGAATTGTAATCTTACTACTATGGTTGCAAGGTTCCCGCCTAAGTAGGGTCCCGGTTATTTGTGAAATACCATATGAATATGTAGGGTCGCAGTCATATAATTGAGATGGTGATCAGAACAGAGTGTATGAAATGGTCAAAGGCTCTCCTGATCTGAGCGTGACAGCTTCATGTATCTTTATGCAGCCGTCATTCTTGGGTCAGGAGAGCCTCCAGCCAGTTCATGCACTGCGTTCCGATCTCCGTCCGATTTTTACGGCCGTCTGACTCTTCCCTTAGTCTAATACCATGCCCGGAAAGAAATCCTTCTCTTGGAGAACTTTTGTGCCCAGTTCTGTCAGTAGCACATCCAAAAGCTGGTCGCTGCTCTTTCCGTCAGATAATATGGACCATCGCTGAAAGACCTCAGGAAACAGATCTGCAGAAAGGTCACCAACATTTTATCAGCTGCGTAATACAGTTTTAGAAAAACAAAAGTTTTTAAAAGTTCAGTTGGAGGCAAAATTTACCCAAATTTTCAATCTTTCAAATTCTTTATTCTAAGAGTACAAATAAGTGTCATTGACGTGATGCCAGTGATAAAAATCAAATGTCTGATGTAGGTTTCTATAGTATACTATTAGGCCACATGGATGAGGTAGAGGGAGGCTTCCTGGGTCCGGCCCCCCAACTCCCAAGCTAGAATAGAGAGTCTAAGCATTCTGGCAGACCCACCGTCATCCATATACTATATAGATGGCTATTCGTTTGACTGTAATGTGTTGTATACTACCAGGTTTCAGAGTTTACTGATGATGACTGGTCAGAGCTAACCCTGCCATAATTACTACACTAGGTAAGGGGTAGAAAACTGAACACGTCAGTCTATAAATAAAATAAGTGTATTTTCAACATTTAAGGGAAAAAAATATGATACAATGGTTGTACATACCTACACACTTCTCCCAGTCTGGCCTAGGGGTTCTGCTTTTCTGAAGATCGTCCACCTCCTGGGAGATAGAATCACGTTGCTGTACGACTTGTTGGTTGATCTCCAGAAGTGACTTGTGTTCCTGCTGTAATTGGGAGAGGTCGTTCTGAAGAACGCCTATCTGCATCAATAAAGATCAATTATATATGTGCCATGTTTATAAAAATATATATATATCCTCATAAAAGGGGGCTTCTGATTATACATTATACTAGACCCAAAGGAGTTAAAGTAGAATTCCAGGTTGCTGTTTTTGTTTTTTAATTCCTCTTGTACTTGTTCAGTTGGGTCATATGGTTTTATGGTGATCTCCTGGGAACTACAGTGATGTGAAAAAGTATTTGCCCCTTCCTGATTTCCTATTCTTTTGCGTGTTTGTCACACTTAAATATTTCAGATCACCAAACAAATGTAAATTATAGGCAAAGATAACACAAGTAATCACAAAATGCAGTTTATAAATGAAGGTCTTTATTATTAAAGGAAAAAGAAATCCAAACCTCCAGGGCCCTGTGTGAAAAAGTGATTACCCCCTAAACCTAATAACTTATTGCATCACTCTTAGCAGCAACAACTGCAATCAAGCGTTGGCAATAAATGGCAATGAGTCTTTAAAATGCTCCGGAGGAATTTTGGACCACTCATCTTTTAGAATCATTGTTATTCAGTCACCGTGGAGGGTTTACGAGCATGACCCGCCTTTTTAAGGTCAGGCCACAGCATCTCAATCGGATTAAGGTCAGGACTTTGACTAGGCTACTCCAAAGTCTTAATTTTGTTTTTCTTAAGCCATTCAGAGGTGGACTTGCTGGTGTGATTTGGATCATTGTCCTTCTGCATAACCCAAGTGCTCTTCAGCTTGAGGTCACAAACAGACGGCCGGACATTCTTCTTCAAGATTTTTTGGTAGACAGCAGAAATCATGGTTCCATTTACCACGGCAAGTCTTCCAGGTCCTGAAGCAGCAAAACAGCTCCAGACCATCACACTACCAGCATCATATTTTTCTGTTGGTATGATGTTCCTTTTCTGAAATGCTATGTTATTTGTACACCAGATGTAATGGGATATACACCTTCCAAAAAGTTAAAATTTTGTCTCGTCAGTCCACAGAGTATTCTCCCAAAAGTCTTGGAGATCATAAAGATGTTTTCTGGCAAAACTGAGAGGAGCCTTTATGTTCTTATTGTGGTTTTCGTCTTGGAACTCTGCCATGCATGCTATTTTTGCCCAGTCTCATTCTTATGGTGGAGTCATGAACACGGACCTTAATTGAGGCACGTGAGGCCTACAGTTCTTTGGATATTGTTGTGGGGTCTTTTGTGACCTCTTGGATGAGTCATCGCTGAACTCTTGGGATAATTTGGGTTGGCTGGCCACTCCTCGGAAGGTTCACCACTGTTCCATATTTTTGTCATTTGTGGATAATGGCTCTCACTGTGGTTTGTTGGAGTGCCAAAGCTTTAGAAATGGCTTTAAAACCTCAGACTGATAGATCTCAATTAGTTTTTTTCTCATTTGTTCAAGAATTTGGATTGCGGTATGATTTCTAGCTTTTGAAGATCTTTTTGTCTACTTCACTTTGTCAGACAGGTCCTATTTAAGTGATTTCTTGATTAAGAACAGGTGTAGTATTCAGGCCTGCGTGTCGCTAAGGAATTTGAACTCAGTTCCCAAAGATGTGATAAACCACAGTTAATTTATTTTTAAGGGGGAATCACTTTTTCACACAAGGCCCTGCAGGTTTGGGTTACTTTTTCCCTTAATAATAAAGACTTTCAACCAATGGAAGTTGCTATATGATGATGAAATTGAATGGACTGTAGCTTTTTTCACAGATAATGATGATGACTGCACAGCTTCTACCACACAGTTATAATGTAGGAGCTTATAGTTTAACCTACTGACTGTACACTTATATTAAATTATTTATGGAGAACATAAAAGGAAGGATAATAATCAGTGTTATCCCATGAGACATAGATTTACTGGTTCTAGCTGGTCATGGGAAGCTGCCCTGATGCATCATAGGATTTATAGCAAAGCGTAGAGGAATAACATGCAGGATGAAATATGGAATCAAGATGGAGGATGAAAGGCAGAAAGCAGGAGGCCTAACTACATGGAACTAAGTACATAAAAGTGCAGATCATGACCGACAAGCCAAGTGGAGGATAGTCTAAAAAATGAGTGCTTTTCTTTAGAAAAAAAATGTAAAGCCAGACAACAGCAAAACAATAACAAAACAATAAAAAAATATATAAAACAGGGTCAATCACATCTATAATACTGAATTAATATACAGGTGCACAAATACGTTGTGTCCAATATACAAACATACACACACACTAAACGTAGTGAAAACATGAACTCCGCTATCGCTGTAAAAGCTGAAAACAAGTTACTTAGTGAACATTTTTTAATTAAAAAAAATGGCTTTTACAATTTTTGATTAAAAAATATTAACTACGAACCTTACATTTTTTCATATATAGCGATAATAATGGAGTTCACACACTCATTAATCGTAGTGACGTACAGTGTTTTCACATAACACAAAAATAACAAAACCAATATATAAAGTATATACAGTAGACGTGTAAAGACTTGCCTTTTCTACACATGCAGCTAGATGTTTTTCCTGATTCTCAAAGTCTCTTCTGGGAACAACATCTCCATAATCGGCTTTTAATGTGTTCAGTAGAACTTGAGTTTTTGTAAGATCATTTCGGGCCGCTCTTAGTGCCACAGCTAAAGTCACCGGGTCTTCTCCCTGCACTTCTGCCGTACATAAGTTGTGATAATTAAACAAATTACTTGTTATACAGCAGAACAAACCCAACAATCAGGAGTGTACAGGTGTTGCTGAACAACTTCTTAGGATAGGCGCCCAATATGGGGCAGAAAGGCCTTCTGTACCCGATCAGGATATGCTAATGATCCTGCCTCTCTACACAAGCTGCATCCATGGCCCCATGTCTAATACAGACTGCTCCTCATCCCCCATGTGTTACTCAGACGGCTCTCCATCCCCCTCCAGAATCCTCTTCATGTCCCCTCCATACAGACTGCTCTCCACACCCCTATACAGACTGCTCTCCATGCCCTCCTCCATACAAACTGTATTCCATGCCGTACTCCATACAGACTCTGCACCAGCACAGGATAAGCAATGTAATGTACACAGTGATTGCACCAGCAGAGTAGTGAGTGCAGCTCTGGAGTATAATACAGGGTGTAACTCAGGATCAGTAATGTACTGTATGTACACAGTGACTGCACCAGCAGAATAGTGAGTGCAGCTCTGGAGTATAATACAGGATGTAACTCTAGGATCAGTACAGGATAAGTACAATGTTACTTAGCTGACAAGCATGATGACAGATTGAATATGTCCATATGTCATTTTACAATTTGGTAACTTACTATGACCTTGGAACAGCCTGAGATCTTCTTGTTGATACTTCAGCTCATTGATATCAGAAATAAGAAGTTTCCGAGCGTCACACTCGTTCCTGTACATCAGATATACCTTTTCCATCTCTTCCTGCAGCTTGGAGACCTAAGAATAATATCATTATCTGTATAAGGGCAGTTTCTGTTACAGAAGAACTTAAGACGCTAATTGCAAATATTTCAGAACATTGATATGAAGAGATTGTTAATCTTATTAAAGGGGTTGGACACTTTCCCGCCCAATTTCTCCAATGCCATTTAAACTGTAAGCAATCCAGTGATTGGTAGCATTACTTATGTGCCATTCCTGGCCAAAGAGGAAGCAAGGAACCTGGCAGCTGACCCCGGCAGTGGTACAGAAAGGTATGGTTCTCCTGATTTGCTATGTCGCTTACCCATGTGCAGGGCATTGCAGTAGCTTAGTCATCCATGGTTACGACCACTGATATAGTGACAGTTGCTAGTGGTTGTAACCATGGATGATACCTAAGCTACTGCAATGCCCTGCATGGGGTAAGCGACATAGCCAATCAGGAGAACCATACTCCATGTCTAATTGGAGGTATTTGCAAATATTATTATTATTACACTGACTACATATTGGGATAGGATCCTGGAGATGGGATTACCCCTTTAACACTTAAATACATGACAATAGGTCATGGTCACAGCTCACCTTCTCCCCCTCCCTGCACAGGTAACAGAAGATGCCCAGAAAACGCATGAAATCAACATATATCTCCTGTCTATTGCATCCCATTCAGACTTACGATAAAACTTACAAAATAAACAAATATACAGTGCCTCGAAAAAGTATTCATACCCTGTGAACATTTCCACATTTTTTTTCACATTACATAGACAAACTTAAATGTATTTTATGTGCTACTAGATGGAGGCCCGATGCTATCGCATCGGGAGGGCGGTAATGTCACGATGGGGGCAGGCTTTGCAGCGTTGAGAATCTCTCCCCATGTGCTCACCCACCTATCCACTCACTCTTTCCCCATGTGCTGACTTCTCCCGTCTGTTCTCTCTTTGACCTGTGTACCCCATGTGCTCTCCCCCTTGTCTTCTCTCTCTCTCCACCACTGTGCTGTCTTCTTCCCTCATGTGTTCTCTCGTTTCAGCTGTCTCCCCCCTGTGCTCTGTCTCTCTCAGCCCTATGCACTTTCTCTCTCCATCTGCTGCTGTCTTTTCTCATGTGCTCTCTTCTTTGACCTGTGTACCCCATGTGCTCTCCCCCTTGTCTGCTGTGTCTCTCCTTCCTGTGCTGTGTTCTCCCCTCATGTGCTGTCCCGTTTGAACTGTCTCCCCACTGTGCGCTTTCTCTCTCCATCGACCTCTTCTTTGACCTGTGTACCCCATGTGCTCTCCCCCTTGTCTGCTCTCTCCACCACTGTGCTGTCTTCTTCCCTCGTGTTCTCTCGTTTGAGCTGTCTCCCCCCTGTGTATCACACAATTTTTAAAATGAACTTTTGTTCGTGGGAAAACCTCTTTAATGTGACCGGCTTCCTCTGCCTGTAGACACGTCGCACATCTGCCGCCGGGATCAGCCGAATGATTCACTGCGCCTGCGCGGAATTCGCGCAGGCGCAGTAAATCAGACCGCCGCCATCTTTGCGCAGACAGATAGCGACGGTTACATTAAAACTGCGCATGCGCTCCTGTACAAAGATGGCGGCAGTCAGTGAATCATTCGGCTGATCGCGGCGGCGTGTTGGCGACGGTGTTCTGCTGGTGGTACCGCGCAAGAGGCTGCGTATGGGGTATACAGTGTGTGTGGTGCATACGGCATATACAGAGTGTGTGTGTGGTGTATATGACGTATACAGTGTGTGTGTGTGTGTGTGGTGCGACCGTGTTCCACTGGTGGTACTGCGCAAGAGGCTGGTACCACCAGCAGTTTCCATATTGAGACACCTATCACTTGGGTGTCCCAATATGGCGGTTGGTGAACTTGCGCCGCTTGGAATTCTGGGATCCGGACACGTCTGGACAGAACAGGGTGTGAAGACATTACAAGGTAAGTATATATTAGATACCCACACAAAGTGGCAAGTATTTGTAAAGTGTAAAGGAAATGATACTTGGTTTTCTAATTATTTTAAAAATATATGAAAATTGCGGGTGTAAAGTGAAAAACTGGAAATGTTTATGGGGTAAGAATAAATTTCAAGGCACCTGTATATCAATTTCTGGTAAAATCCACACCTGGTTACTTGCTAACTGGGACAGGAAGACCTCCAGAATTCATTGATTGGGGTGAGTGTCTATAACCAGTGTCAGACTGAGGTGGCCCCATGTTAAGTTACATACAGGTATTCACATTCATCAATTTTCCTGTGTGCCTATATAATAAACTATAGTTTGTATAATGAAAGACAAGATGCTGCTCTGTCTGTACATAGAGAATCAAATGTTTTGCCCAACTACTGCTCATGCTTGTGGGTATGTGGCTTATTTCTACACAGCGGCCTACCGGGGGATTTACCAGTTTCCCAGTGGGCCAGTCCGAGCTTGTTTATACTCGCGACACCTACTCTACAACAACACAGCTCCTATCCATGCTAAGGAAGCGATTCCTCGCACCTTTCTCACTAGGCCATTTCCAGAAAGAGAAGCACTTGACCATTGGTCTTAAAAAAAAAAAAAAAAAAAAAAGTTAATTACACTATTACAGGATTAAAAAAGGATTACCTGAGCCTGTAAAGAGAGTTTCTCTTCTTTCAGTTGATCGATCACTTTCAACAGATTGTATTTCTCCGTTTTTAGAGTTTTTACTTCGAGCCTTTCGTTTTCATAAATTTTTTGAATCTCCTTGTCACAACGTTCCGATACGGAAACCAGCATGGCCTTCAAGGGCTCCAGCGACCGGATCTGTTCTCTTTGGTGAGCTGTGAAACCCTGAACATGTTAGCAGTTTATATGGAAGAATCTAATTATCTCAAGGAACTCTGACCATACTGACTAACCAGATATCTAACATAAAACTGGTCAATCTTTCTAAAAAAAAAACCTTTATCTGATACTGGCATCAAAGTATTAACCAATGGACTATCACTTAGCCCTAATATCCTCCCATACTCATGGATTGATCTTGAAATGGACACCACTGATTTTTTTATGCAAGTTACACACAGTAAAATTGTATTGTGATATTATTCTTTCTTCATCTGATGTCTCATTATACACATCAATAAGTCATACAAACGGTCTAGCGGTAAGACGTGAGAGTTTAAGACAATTACATAAGAAAAAAACACTCCCGTGGAGATGCCGCACGCCTCGGACACAGTACCGGTGGGTGGGGAACACACGAGGGCGAAGCACCATTTGCACATGCCCAACCTATGTGGTTCTGTCTTGGAGAACTTCTTCATCAAATTGCGGCAGAACCAATCCGAGACTGGGGACAGATACATACGTCACTAAAGTCACATAGTAGAGTCATTGGGATTGGCTGGTTGGTTTGATCATTAATGACACCTTCTATTGGATAGGTCACGCTGCAATAACACAAGCAGACATCAGGATTGGTCAACATATTAAATACATGATTTAATCTGGGAATCGTCGTTGGTCAATTAATTAACATACTAACCCTTACATACTCACTTATGCTCCTCATATGACATGCCCCTGATGAAGCAAGGGTGAAACGCGCGTTGGGAGCCAGGACCACATGCCATCACTGTCTACCACATTACAATAAGTAAGTGTATTATCACCACCATTTTTTTGACTCCCATTATGATCTTAATATGCATGTTAGTATATCATTACCATCTTTTTTTGTATGCTAATTGCCTCTTCAGAAAAAAAGAGGACTTGAACTCTATAGCGCCACCTGTTGGAAGTAGTGATCCTACAAGTCACAATCAACCCTTTAACGAGTCTTGTAATATGACTTAGGATAAAAGCCAAATCATCTTTTTTTGATGACCTTGTCTTTCTACTATGGGTTCTAATGTGCATGTATGTGTACCATTACCTCCATTCTTTGACTACTTTATCCTCCCACTGGGGGTCCAATGTGCAGTGCTACTATTGTTTTGTTGCCTAGCTCTAGTAAGATGTTTTTCTATCTCTCATACAAATATCAGTTTGTTATTAATATCGGATTTTGGATAAGTCTGTCCTTCTATTAGGCAGAGTATATTGTGTTAATTTTACATATAATCACTGGCTCTAGAATGGTCATTTAACCAAAAATATATTTGAGAGCATATGTATTAGTGTATGTGGTCCTCCATTGGGGTTAATCTGTAATTTTATTAGTGGTATTATTGTACATTTCTTCATCTTAATAAAAGTTTTATGAGACTTGCATGCACCATTTTCCTCTTCTCCCAGTCACATATATTGATGTTACATTTATATGCTCCTCTTTGTCGGTCCTAACATTTACATCAAGGAAGTATTGAATTTATAATGAATTTACTCGAAATTGTACTCTGTTATAACAATTTTTTATTTGGTGATAATTTTATACACAGCAATGAGGGACCGCTATGGGTGCATATATGGTGCCCGAGTATGCTAACTTGGTCATTATGACATGCAGTAGGTGAAGGAACGTTTCTATGTGTCCCACCACTTCACTTATGTTTTGAGGTGGTGGAGATACATAGACGATATCTTCTTTACACTGGATTGATTTCATATCAGAATTGTGCGAATGTCATACTTTTTCAAATAATCTGGATTCCGATATTAAGTTCACATTGTTCTACTCTACAAAAGAGATAAAGTTGTTAGATCTCACAAAATATGGGTAAACTAACTATCTCATTATATAGGCGCCTACTGTATGGAGAAACTAGTCGCGGGCATTGCTCAAGTGTGATTTTGGCCCATTCTTCCACACAAACACTCTTCACATCCTGAGTGTTCCATGGGCTCCTTCTTTGAACTCTGAGCTCTAGTACCTTACATAAATTTTCCACTGGATTTAGGTCAGGTGATTGGCTGGGCCATTCTAGCAAATTTATTTCTTTGAAAGTTTCCTGGCTGCGTGTTTGCGATCATTGTCTTGCTGAAATTCCCACCCTCGTTTCCATCTTCATTATCCTCATAGATGGCAGCAGATTTTTATGAAGAATGTCTCTGTACATTTGTCCATTTATCCTTCCTTCAATTTCTATGAAGTTTGCCAGTGTCGTATGCTGAAAAACAAACCCACACTATGATGTTCCCACCTCCATACTTCACTTCTGGTATATTGTTTTGGTGTGATATGCTGTGCCTTTTTGCCTCCAAACATGGTGTGTATTATGGCATCCAAAGAGTTCAATTTTGGTCTCAACTGACCTGACTATATTCTCCCAGTATGTCACAGGCTTGTCTAAATGTTGTTGAGCAAACTTAAAACTATCTTACATGTGCTTTTTGATGAGCAATGTAGTCTTGCATGGTGAGCGTGCATACAGGGCATGGTGGTTGAGTGCATGACTAGTTTCCTTTGAAACAATTGTACTTGCTGATTCCAGGTCTTTCTGTAGCTCTCCACCTCTTGTCCTTGGCTCTTGGACGACCCTTCTGATAATTCTTTTCACTCCTCTGCCTGACATCTCGCGAGGAGCACCTAGTCATGGCCAGTTTATGGTGAAATGATCTTCTTTCCACTTTCGGATTATGGCCCCACAGTGCTCACTGGAACCTTCAGTTATTGTAAGTTTCTTGTTTAGATTTTGTAATTAATGATAAAGTTCGATATGCTGTATATAAGGAGCTTCGGTGACATAAGTCATGGGGCAGCGTAGTTTTACCCGAAATATCTGTTGTCAATATGTCTCATTTGTTCCAAGGCATGAGACTGCAGTAAAAAACTTCTGATTTTACATTAATGGTGAGTGACACTTATTTTCTTTATTGATTTCTTGAAGGTTATGATTAGATAGAACTTCCCCGAGCCAATTGTTGGGGGCTCCATGAGCTGAACCCATGAAGATTAGCTAATTACAGTTACTTTACTTATAAAACTCCTTAAAAAGTCTTAGCGTGTCCAGATTCTGGAACCATCAGTGAACTGCCAGAGTAAATGACAGATGGGTCAAAGAATGGCATGGACAGGCCAAGATCAAGAGTCATGATAGCTAATGGACATTGGCTTGTAGGAAGGGGTTTTCATTGAAAAGCAATCCTTTTAACGTTTAACTGCACTCTTAAAAATAACTTTTGACAAGTCAGAAGTTTGGATCAGTTTGGATCTAGGTGCTGAGACACCCACCGATTGCTTGGGTGAAGGCAAAAGTAATCAGCCAGGTGCTGATCTCCTCCAAGACTGAAGATAGACTCTATAGGCTTCCTATTGACAGTCTCGGAGGAGAGCAGCGCTCAGTGTTGGTCTAAGTAGCAAGACACCAACTGATCAAACCTTTTTATATGTCCCCATGACATGTCAAGAGTTTTCCAAATGCAAAGCTACACTTTGACTGTGTGAAAGGAAACAGGATTTTGATCTTTGTATCAGAAAACCTCCCACAATAAAATATATGATGAAAGGCCAAAGTAAAAAAAAAATGCAAATTTTGTGCTCATCGCAGGTTTTCTCCATTAGCACAACATTAATGAGAGATGCTGAATTATATTATATTTTCCATAATAATACATAAAACCAGTCACTGTGGAGGCTAATAAACGCATTGCTAAGAATTCCCTGCTGGTCTTCTGGTGAACAGCGGATTAGCAAATGGATTGCTAAATCTCTAATGAGGCAAAAGAAACATGATGGTCCCTGGAGGAGCATTGATTTATACTGCAATAATTTTATACTACAAGATGCAGCGGTAAATGAGGAGAATTGTGTCATTACATAGATATTCTGCCTCATATTGTTGAAGTTGTAAAATAATACTAATTGGGGCTGAAGAGTGTGAGCACATATAAGGCTATTATTTTGTAATATACACCATGGTGAAGCTATAGTAGCAGCAGCAGTAGCAAAGCCTCAGGGTGCATAGTCCCCAGTCACATGTCCTTCTGGGCTGGTCATAGATGGTCCTGATTCTGGATGGCTTTTGTACATCAGTGACTGGAAGTAAAAAGAAGCTGGAACTGGAAAAAAGGAGCTGTCTTCCCTAACATTGTAAAAAAATAAATAAAAGAAAATTGGAAGAGTTCAGGGTACATAGGCACAGTCACAGTAGGACATACTTCCCAACTTTTAAAGACAGGGAAAAGGAACATGTTTGGCACAACTTGAACAGTAGTTTTGACTCTACTGATGCCCCTTAGTTTTATCACCCACTACAATACCCCTTACATGGCCCCATACAGTATGATGACCCCCATACAATATGATTCACCCACAGTACCCCTTACATGCACAGTATGA
>VIAB01000147.1:380685-406302 GCA_009801035.1 Oophaga pumilio
TAGAGTGTAAGCTCTTATGATCAGTGGGGTCCTCTCTCTTTCTCTCTCTGTCTCTTTCTCTCTCTCCTGAATAGTCTATGTAAATATGTTTATGCCCCAAAAAACAAAAATATTGTAAGACTTATACCTTTATTAGCAAATCACTTACTATACTTTTGTGTTTCTTGGGTATAAAAGTATTTACATACATTTTTCTGGCTAATAAGGTACCAAAATATAATCTTTTTTTTATTGTACATCATATGTCCTGTACACTGTACACCAGATATTACTACAAATATGGTGATACCAAACTTGTATTTTTTATTTATTTAATTTTTTTAGGTGGCTCCAAAAAAAAATCAAAAATTAAAAAAAAATAATAATTTTTAAAACATTGCCTGTAGCCATTCTCTTAACCCTGTAATGTTTTAATTTTTCAGTCTTGCATTTTGCATGGAGTGTTGATATTTTTATTAATACCATTTTGGGGTGCCTGCCGTGTTTTTCATCGCTTCTTAATGCATTTTTTTGCAGTGTTGCAATAACCAAAAAAAACGCAATTCTGGTGGTTCAATTTTTTTTCTCTTTTTGCAACTTAATTGGGTTAATGCACTATACACTTTGATATATCTTTTATATATTTTTTTTATTAAACTCTGTTATTTTCATTAGTGATTGAGGGAGACGATGAGAACTTTCATATTTTTTTTCTTAAATGTTGAAAAATATATTTTAGATTTTATTTTGTAGTCCAGTAGTGTGTGAACTCAGTTCAACTTACTGCTATTAGAGGCAGATGATGGCTGTGTTTCACAGCCATTATCTGCCAGCAATAATGCAGGCTCAGCTCCTGTTCCTTGTTGAGGCCTCTTGGTTGGGTCGTACAGAAGCAGGCTGACAGCTTTTGACCTAAAAGAGATTTTGTCAGTAAGATCAACCCCCTTAAACCACATATATGGGCATTTAGCTCTATGAAAGCAAAATCCATTGACACCTTTATATCTTCTATCTGTTGCTGCATTCCTGAGAAATCAGAGTTTTAATTAATCGCTAATTGAGGGAATATGTGCTCTTGGGGCATGACAGAGAATTCCTTGAACCTCTAGCTGCCGAGGTTGCTTCCCCGCCCAGTTCTAGCCTCCATAGTTTAATTGATAGCTCACTAATTTCTTTGCTTGGTGCCTGATGTTACACAGACATTGAGCCATCAATTAAGCTAAAAAGGCTGGTGCTGGGCTGGAAAGCAGTCTCTGAAGGCAGAGGCTTGGCAAGAGCTCTGTCATGCCAGATCACTTTAAGCTTCATTTGCATGTGAAAAAAATACTGATTCGTTAGGAATGCAGCAACAGATAGAAGATATAAAGGTGTCTTTGGATTTAGCTTTCAAAGTCTTGCATGCCCATATATGCTGTTTATGGAGGTTGATCTTACTATCCAATTTCCTTAAACTTTCTGTATCACTTTGGTGTCTACTCCCTACTTCTGCAAATCCTGCATAAGTGTACGTCCTTTCTGTTCTCCATGCTTAGTGTGGCACACACAGTCACACAATGCAAAGACTGAGTCAACTTCTCCCCTTTTTATCTGGTTTCAGGTGTGATTTTCATATTACTTGCCACAGGTGAGTTTGAACGAGCATCCCAAAGGTTTTTTTTCTTTTGGTGCATTTTTAAAAATAGAATTAAAATGTGTGTTTTTGCTTTTTTTTTTTGTATTTCACAACAATAATGTTTTTCTTTTTTGCTTCAGCTCTTCTACAAATTCCGGTGAGAGCCACAAGCAGAAAATGCGACACGATTTATAAAGGATTTGCCGACTGTCTAATCAGCTTGGGGGATAGTATGGCTCAAAATGTCCAGCAGTTCAAAGTCAATGAAGACCTCGATGACGCAGAAGAGCTCGACTCCATATGCAAGTAAGAGTAGCACACTGGGCGAAATCAGAAGATGCATTATATAGTGTGTGTTCATATATTATGACCGTTAATACCAAGGACAGGCGCTCGCTGCAGCCTTGACGCAGCTAAACATAGTGCACCTTCCCACCGACTTGTTTTCCTTCTATTGCTGCCTTTCTCTGGCTCTATAAAGCCAGAGCTGTCAAAGAAAGAAGAAGGGGATGGAGATAGAGGGAAAACAAGCAGGTTGGAAGGTACACTGAGCTGTTTGGCCACACCGAGGGTGCACCAAGCGCCTCTATTTGGCTTCAACAGTCATTTTTTGCTGATAAACTCCCTTTAAATAACCTTTTCAGTACAGCTGTATAGGTTAGGTGCTACAATTTCAGTGATGCCTCTTTGGTCTGGATCTGTTGCGCCATTGTTGAGAAATCGTTGTTTTATCTTTATTCAAATTTTGATGCAAGTGCGCCCTTGAGTATCGGTGCACTTGCAGTCCACGTCTCCTCTGCTGATTTTTCTGGCCTCTGCTGGTTGATTGACAGTTGAGAATTGCTGTGCTGAGCGATGCGATTATGCTACATGAAACAGACATCCTTCAGCTGGGCACACTACTTTTACCAGACAGATGTGATACAGCAAACAAACGTCGGTGTACAGGAGTTTCCTTGGTCAAACAGTGGCACAGTGCGCTGTAAATACGGTACGTCTTTCGGGTGTAGCAGAATCACAACCTACAGTAGAGCCAGTCTCCTCTGCCAATCGACCAGAGGAGGGTGATGACAACCAGAGAAAACAGCAGAGGAGACATGAACTGCAAGTGCACAGATACGCTCACCAGTGCACTTGCAGATGAATTTGCATAAAAATAAAACAAAAGATTTCTCATCAATGGCACAATGAATAGAGCTTGTGTGATCTATGGTAAATGTAGATGAGGCTTAGAAAAAACCCCATTCCTTGTCCTTTTCATACCTGCACGCACATACAATGTATACACACATGTGGAAAATGATTGTGCTTGGTTAGATTTGAACCAGTAACCCGAGCAATGGAAACCTACAATGCTAACCTGTCGGAATAATGTTTATTATTATTATATTACATCTACTATGTTCTACTGTTTATTGGTGCATGAGTCTCTGTCTCCAACAATAGTGTTATATCGTCAATAATACATTGTCTAAAAAAAACGAGTACCAGGATGTACCGCTAACCACTGAGCCACTGTACTAGCTGGCAACATCCACTGTATTACCTGTCAACTGCCACTGTGCTACACTATAAGCATCACCAAGCCACCACCATGCATCACTGTAGGAATCAATAAGCTCCCACCATGCTTCACTGTAGACATCCCCAAGCCCCCTGCCATGCTTCACTGTAGGCCGGGTGTTCCTTTCAGTGTATGCTTCATTTTCCCTCCTCCAAACAGTACATAATGACACTTACACTTGGGTTACAGCATAATGACACTAACACTTTGGGTACAGGGTAATGACACTGATACCTTGAATAGGGAGTAATGATACTGACAATTACAGAACCGAATAATTACACACTGATTCTTGGGATATATCATAAAGATACTGAAACTTGGGGTTCTCTTCTGGCTGGATGTTCATCTAGTTCTTATCATCCATTAGTGACAATAACCCTGAGTGAAGAATGAAGCTACATTGTGTCTCGTTGTTTGCACCTCCCCATACTGGTTTAAGCATGGTGAATCTTCTGATTTTTCTTCTCTGTAGTTTATGCTCATCCTGGAGCCGGTCAGGCAGATGATGTGATCATCGCCTCTTTGCACAATGATAACAATTATCAACAATCTAAATGTAGACAATTTTTTTTGAGGTGTTATATTTATACGAGGTCGAGATCTATGCTGTCCTGCAGTCCAGAAAATTATCTACTATATCAATATGTAGTATATAACCGCAGCTCACATGCAAAACCTGCACTGGAGAATAAAGATATGGGACTGGCAGGACACGGTGGTGAACCTTCCACTGACACAGTGAGAGGATAGAGCGGTGTCATGATCCATTTCTGGATTCGTGGCAGCTCTGGATTCACTTTAATTTAAATGGAGCTTTTTTCCTTTCAAGACCAGCGGGGGTTAATCTCAGTTTCCCTTGCTGGAACCCTGCTGCAACTGCAGAGTAGCTAGGTCAGCTGATGTGGGTGGTGACCACTCCCACCATCCTTTAAATAGTCACCTGATGCATCAGCTGACAGTCGGTGATAGAGCATTCTATATTGACCAAGCCTGGAGGAAGGAGCTCTCTGGCTGCCATAGTGTATCACCTGGTTTTGTGGAGTTCGTGGTCTGGGTGCCTTTCTTCTGCTGTGCGGTGCTTTGCAGCAGAGAAGGCTATTAAGCTAAATTTGGTGTTTTTATCCTCATCTGTCTCGTGTTTGTCACTGTCCCCTGTGTCGTTCCATCTGCAGTGATGAGGCTAGAGCCCTTGCCGGCCAGTGCACTAGCCAGGGCAGTGCTAGGTAACAGCGAGGGATGAGGTTCCTGACGGCGGTGGGGGGGAGGACCCACTTAGGGCATTAGGGGAGTGCAGGGTCAGTCTCTGGTTTGAGCAGGAGGTGTCCTTCCCTCATTTCCCTATCAGCAGGGCCTTCCTCTCCCCATTTCCATCCCATTGTGTGTGTGTTGTGCCGTCCACTGAACTACCCCCTATGGAGTCACTACATATCGTGACAGGTGGCCGTAGGGCACAAAGCTTTGTATATGGCAGCATACATATGCGTTTGCAAGACTGGGTTGTTTGACATAAATATGGCAAAAATGGTAAACTGGGAAGGAATACCCATTTAATCATTGAATTACTGTGATATCAAAAGTTCTGTCCCTTTCTTATATAATCTCTGCTTCAATCCTATCTATCCATAATGTTTCCATCACCCATCTACATCATCTATCAGCCATCCATCTTACAGAGCACAGTGCGGCTGTAGAGGACCTGACTGTCGTCTCTTCGGGCCTGTTTCATCCCTCTTTCTCCCACATACATTTATACCAGTTTCTCTTTGCTTCTTGGCACCGCTGGGCATGAACACGACTGATGGAGATGATCTTGTTGAAGCTGCTTCACACCTCTTTCCTATTCATCACATGCGCTGTGTTGTGCACACGCTGCAGTTGGCAATAAGAGATAGTTTGTAAGAGGGACATGCTGGATCTCTGATTAGCAAAGTGAAGAAATTGGCTATTGCTGCCAGAATCCCTAAAATTGTTTCCATCTTGAAGAGACGTGCTGGAAAAGGGGCAATTGTGGAACAAGCCACTTGGTGGGGCAGCACATATTTAATGACTGAGCGATTTCTTGAGCTTAAACTCTTCCTTGTAGATATGGCCGACCCTCAGGTAACACTACATGAAGGTCAATAGACACAGGTGGCTGAATTGAAGGAATTGCTTCATCACCCATTTACAGTGACTAAAAAGTTACATGCTGAGGATTTAACTCCTGGCATTTTTATAAAGGAGTGGAAGAACTTGTTGTTTTGCCTGTTCCAAAGAGGAGGTTTAATCGCAGATGGCATTGCTGCTTCAATGAAATGGAGAGAGAAATTGCTATTAGAAAATAAAATTCTTCTGGCAGCTGTTTATGTGGACCCGAGTCATCGTATATTGCTGGATGATCAACAGCTTACTAAAGGAAAAGAAGCTTTGATTGAGGTAGCAGTTAGGATGATTGAGCTACAGGATGGCCAAGAGCAAGAGGACTCGGGTCCTGCCAGTGCTGCTGCTGCCGTTCCTTCATCCTCATCAGATGAGGAGTTTGATTTGAAAATTATTTGGCTGACATGAAGCAGGCAAAGCGTTGCCGCAGAGAAAAAGATTCCACTCCCATAGAGAACAGATTGGACATATTTCAGCAAAATGTTTCACTTGCTCTCAAAGAAGTAGAAGAGTTCAATCGTTCATCAAAACTGACTGTGCACGAGGCAATTCCTTTATACTCTGAAATTGTTGGAGATTTTGCCCATGTAGTCACTGCTTTGCCACCAATCCAAGTTAGTGTAGAGAGGTTGTTCTCTAGCCTTATATAATGAGGTCAGATTTGAGGTTATCTATGAAGGAGGATCTGATGGAGGCGATACTATTTCTCAGAACAAGTCATAGACTGCACAAATGTTATTCAGTACGTTTTTGTTGAAAACTGTTTTTTTCCACTTACTGGATAGTGTACAATAAATTGTAAATATGCTAAAGTTTTTTTGTTATAAAGTTATATTCCAATAAATATACTGTATTTTATGTTCTATATAAATGGCTTGATTATCGTATCATAATAATGATTAAAAGCCTGATATTACCATTTTACTACGGTAAATTTATCACTTAAACTTAAACATGAGCCGAGTATGAGGGAGTCGGAGTCGTGGAGTCAGTGTCATGGAAATTGAGGAGTCTGAGGTTTGGCTTACCGACTCCACAGCCCTGATTTGTGTGACTGTGTGGGTTTCCTCCCATGTTCTGAAGACAGACCTGTAGGAGATATGACCCCTGATGGGTGCAGAAATATCTGTAAAGTGCTGTACAATCAATATGCTTATTTATTATGCTTCAGAAGAACGGTATCACTTTGCAGATATTATTACCCCATCAGGACTCACATCTTATCAGTATGTCTTTGGAAGTGGAGCTGCTCATACTCTGCTCCATTCATTGTTTATGGGACCATCTGAGAACGCAGAGCTCCTTTATTTCCAGACAGTCTCGTAGACAATGAATACAGTGCTGGATAAGCCTGCGCACCTCTGCTCTATTAATTGTTTATGGGACCATCTGAGAACGCAGAGCTCCTTTATTTCCAGACAGTCTCGTAGACAATGAATACAGTGCAGGATAAGCCCGCGCACCTCTGCTCCATTCATTGTTTATGGGACCATCTGGGAAAGCAGAGCTCAATTATTTCCAGACAGTCCCATAGACAATGAATGCAGTTAAGGATAAGCCCGCGCACCTCTGCTCCATTCATTGTTTATGGGACCATCTGGGAAAGCAGAGCTCCATTATTTCCAGGCAGTAAGATAGACAATGAATACAGTGGAGGATAAGCCTCTGTTCCATTCAAGAATGGGATGGATCTAGGACACTTGTGCACCGAGCTCTGGAGACCGTGTCATGGAGATTATTACGTGATGTTTTCTAGTAGGTGGACGTGTCAGAAATGTCCCACAGTGAACGGCCGCCCTCGCCGGTCTCTTGTCTGAGAACACAGAGACTAAAAGTCTTTTGTTCCCATCTCATAGATGGGTGCACAGCCTGCTGTTGCTGGTGGTTAAGCGCCCATGGGGCAGCATGGTAGCACTGTTACTTTCTTTTTCTTGTTGCTGTTTTCATTGGTTCAGCTCTTACCAAGAACAATGAGATTCCTCATCTCAGACTCATCTCAGAAAATGAAATCAGTGATACAAGGGATCCTGCTCGTCCTTTTCATGACCTGTCGGTGTATACTGATAGACATATTGATGACCTAGACATCAGGTAGTTCTATGGTGGCTCAGTGGTTAGCTCAATACCTTGCAATGCTTTGGTCCTTACTTCAATTCTGGCTGAGGTCGGAGTAATTATTCTACCTCTGAGTTATACTTTAGAAATATCAAATGGACTTCTCTAGATTTTCCTGATCTTCCCATAGGTGCTGGTAGTAATATCAATGACTTTGCCAAAAGACATCTGAGCAGCACAGTGGCTCAGTGGAAAGCACCGTCAGGGCCCCTGTGCTCATGAAATGTGGCATGGGGTAGTAGCCGTGGGTGAGGGACTCGTCTTCTATGCCCCGGCGTGTTACTTGTAAGTCGTGGTCCCGGCTGGGTGTTTGGACTTGTGCTTGTGAGGGCACTATGCCCATGCTGGCCACAGGTAACCGATGTTGCTAGTTTGCCAGGATCAGGTGTTGGACTGTTCAGTGAGGGAGAGCACCAATCAAAAATAAACTTTTTACTGAACGGGAACTTGGCAGGATATACATACAAGAGATAGCGGGTACACAGTCTTATGAATGTTTCCTTTACAACTCAAAGCATTTTCCACACAGTTTCCTTCCTTCTTTCTACATTATTCTCTATCTTCCACTTTCCCCTCTCGTTACATGTCCTCTGTATTTATTCTGCTCTCACTACTTCACCACAACCCGGTACTACAGTCCAGTTTAGCAAGAGTATTCCAACAAAAATATTCATCACCGACAACTATATATTAATAACAATACTTTATCTAGATAAAAAAGGCATAATGACACCAATTAACCACATCACCATAACAAGAATATACTTTATTAAAATAGATTAAACTCAGTAAGAGAATTTGTATGGGCAGGGCAGGGCGCACTTCAACTAATTGGCAAAAAATGGTATAATGCAATATGTATAAACATAAGTTGTTCAATCAGAGGAAACATACAGTCACAAAAAAATGAATAGAAGAAATAAATATAATAAAATAATAATCAAAAAATATATGTTCATACACATATAGATAGTTCAATCAGAGGTAATATTCATCTTCATTTATTTTTTGTGGTCACTTTTGGTATTTCTTTTCCATATAGGATTTTGTCCAGTGTAGCAAGAGTCCTTTACTCGACTCGCAATTTTGCGTCTTCGATCCCTTTAAGGGTACTTACCTTCTCTAGTGCTGACACTCTGGAACTTCCGCAAAGGACAGTCTATTCATCTCACATACTCAGTCCTGTCCAGGTCTGTTACCTTCAAGAGTTATAAACTCTCACCTATCTGCTAGGCATCCTCTCCCAGAATCCATCTCTGATCGATCACTTTGTCTCTTAGTCACTTCTGCTCCAGATCTCGCTATCCCTTTCCTTCAGTCTCCTTTCACTTTAGGCACACCCCAGAATGCAGCTCTTTTCACAAAGAACCTTAGGACCACTTTCTATGGACTCCAGGCCCTATCTGCTTCTCTGGCAGGAAATTGTCACTTTCCATTCAACCTAACCCATCCCACTCTGGACTAGTCCCAACTATTAACTCTACCTGTCTCTATTGTCAAACTACGCCCACTATCAACATTACTAACATCTTTAACGCAAATCACAATTCACATTATATATCACATTACACCACATAAAATTAAACTTGTTTCTTCAAGGGGGAACATGGGCAGTTTGTCCATCTCCTTACACTCTCCTGCCTTGTTTTTCATGGATAACCCTAGTGCCTGTGATAGTCTATGGGGCAGTTCACATGTCTAATTTTTTTCCTCTGACTGAGTGGTCTGTGGGAAATATCAGAGACATCTCCGATTTTGATTTGAGGGTGGGTTCAAAATCAGCAATGTAAGTCAATGGGTCAGTGACAAAAATTGGGCTGCACTCAGATATAATCCGAGTGCGTACAATTTTCACAGACTGTCAGACTAGAGAAGATGGAGAATTTTTTTACATTTCTCCACTTACGAGAATATTGGATGATGCTCATGACGCACACTCTGATCAAACGCTCATCCAACTCTGATCGGAATAATTGGACATGTGAATGACCTCTAAAGATCCATCGGAAAAATTAATCTAATACAGTGGTCATGATTCCTTTATAAGTGGAATCCATGGCACCAGTGAGGACAAACCAACACGAGTAATCCACACCCCTAGGCTAAGCAAACTCTGTAGGAAGAAGTCCCTAGAAAACTGTCCTTACACCCAGTGTCAGACTGAAGAACATTGAGCCCACCGGAGGATTTGACTCTGAGGGCCCACCTTTATTCCCCAATGAAGAGCGCCGTAGGAACTGCAAGGTTTGCACTATGAACTCTCCTGAAGGAGATGCCAGGGCCCACCGGAGGATTCCCCGGTTCTCTGGTGGGCCAGTCCAGCCCTGCTTACACCCCATTTCTTACATTTCTAACGTTTACAAGCCACCTACACTACCGGTCAAAAGTTTAGGGTCACTTAGAAATTTCCTTATTTTTGAAAGAAAAGCAGTTTTTTTCCAATGAAGCTAACATTAAATGATTCAGAAATATACTCTATACAGTGTTAATGTGGTAAATGACTATTCTAGCGGCAAACGTCTAGTTTGTAATGCAATATCTTCATAGGTGTATAGAGGCCCATTTCCAACAACCATCACTCCAGTGTACTTATGGTATTTTGTGTTCGCTAACTGTGTAAGAAGGCTAATAGATGGTTAAAATACCCTTTAAAACCCTTGTGCAAGTATGTTAACACAGCTGAAAACCGTTTGGTTGACTAGAGAAGCTATAAACCTGACCTTCCTTTGAGCTTGTTGAGAATCTGGAGCATTACATTTGTTGGTTCCATTAAACTCTCAAAATGGCCAAAAAAAAAGAACTTTCTTGTGAAACTCGACAGTCTATTCTTGTTCTTAGAAATGAAGGCTATTCCATGCGAAAAATTACCAAGAAACTGAAGAATTCATACAATGGTGTGTAGTACTCCCTTTAGAGGAGTGCACAAACAAGCTCTAACCAGAGAAGAAAGACAAGTGGGAGGCCCCGCTGCACAACTGAGCAACAAGACAAGTACATTAGAGTCTTTAGTTTGAAAAATTGACGCCTCACAGGTCCTCAACTGGCAGCTTCATTAAACAGTACACATTAAACGCCAGTGTCAACATCTACAGTGAAGAGGCGATTTGGGGATGCTGGCCTTCAGGGCAGATTGGCAAAACAAAAGCCATATTTAAGACTGGCTTAAATGAAAGGAAAAGATTAATATGGGCAAAAGAACACAGACATTGGACAGAGGAATATTGGCTTTTGTTTTGCCAAA
Source organism: Oophaga pumilio (assembly GCA_009801035.1). Classification (NCBI taxonomy): domain Eukaryota; kingdom Metazoa; phylum Chordata; class Amphibia; order Anura; family Dendrobatidae; genus Oophaga; species Oophaga pumilio. The sequence continues at coordinate 391,339 of VIAB01000147.1, forward strand.
AAAACTGCTTTTCTTTCAAAAATAAGGAAATTTCTAAGTGACCCTAAACTTTTGACCGGTAGTGTATATGTTTTCCCATTGATTTCTCCATGCATTAGGCCAAAAGATAATGAGCCGGCCACCTTATTCACAGATTAAATTAATATAATCAGAAACAAACTATATCCAGCTAAATCAGGCTCCATCTGACCAGCCCATCTGGCCAGACATTTGCACTGTAAATTAATTTTCTCCTGTGACTGTTCAAGTTCACTATAAATTGACTCGAACTAATTAGCGAAGAGCGCGTGCACGGAAAGCAAATGTAAAGACAACGCTTCATGTAAAAGGTTAAATAAAGAAATGAATTTAAAAAATTATGTAAAGTACAAGTTAACTTGAATCTTACAATTAAACACTTTTTCATTATTTTGACATATTATTTTTTGTAATATTTTATTTTTTTATGAAATTTATGACAAACATTATGAGAAATGTTCCAGAGAACCAATACATAAAAATATCGTCTTTAATATTACAGAAAGACAATTGTGTAACAAGGGTAGCCACATAGCACAGATAATATACCAAAAAGTACAATGGAAAACGAGAACATATAAATCAGTAGTACGGTAAATGAGCATGGACAGATTTTGTGGTCCTTTGTTTCTTACTCCATGTGTCATCCATTTTTCTTGTACGCAAAAAAAACCACAGACGGAAGCGGCTTACTAAGGCCTTTTCAAATAGTGTTTTTGTCCACGTTCGTTTGACTGTCAGGGCTTTCTTCCAAATCCCCTCTCACAAAACGGGATTCGAATGTATGTGCCAACGGGGCCTTGGACTATAATGGCGCTGACAGAGTCAAGATGTGCTCCGTTGTCACCGTGCATCCTTTTCCGACGTATACGTCTACTGGACTTTGACTGGGTGTCTGTGTGTCCAGTAGGCATGTACGCCCCAAAATTATGCACCACAGAGCACACACCGACTCTATTGACACCATTATAGTAAACCTACTACTATGCTATATGGGTGAAATCTACAGCAAAACCATTAAAAGAAATGCCATGCTGCAGATTTAAATGTGCAAGTAAAAAATAAGCAGTGTGTGCATGAGACTTGAGCAACCTCATTCACTTTTCTGGCACTAGGAAATCCTTCAGGTTTCGTGACAAAATTACTTGGAAAAAACACAACTAAAAAATTTGCAGACACACTGAGACGTATTAGCACAGAAAACAGCTGTGTGTCTCGTCTTTCATAAACAAAGTTATTATTTTTGAATACTATAAATTATAAAACCATGTACTGTAAGTTCAGCTTACAATATATGATTAATATTTTATTTTTTTCATGTAGATCCTGGGATGATTTTCACAAGTGTGCAAGCAGCGTCCTGATCAACTGTCCTGAAGATACAGCTGCCATTTGGGAATCTCTAAGAAAGGAGTCGAGGAAAATTCAGTACCAGGGCAATTTGCATGATCTGTGCAATTCCAGGAATCGGCAAGCAAATAGCATGGGAGCCATGGATACTGGAGAAACGAATAAAGAAACCCTTCGAGGTTTAGCGTGCATGATACAACATAGCCTGTTACCAATTGTCATTGCTCCAATATTGGTTTGGATTGTCATTGAAAAAGCATTATAAACCTTACTGGTCTTGAAAATGAAGGGATATGTCCACAATAAGAAATTTAATCAGTTGATTTGCAGCTGAAGATGTCGGCAAAGCATTATTTTTTTGTAATTCTATTTTTATAAGCCTTTATACTTAAGATGAACTTTGAGCTTTTAATTTTCGGTACAGAATTCTGTGCTGATTTAAGGCTGTGGCTAGACGGCAACATTGGCCGTGACACAGATCGCGTAGCCAAAAATCGCTCTGTGAAGCTGATAAATGCAAGAGAATGGGGTCGCATTGTGACCCTTAGGGTAACGCAGCTATAACAAGTAGATTGCAAAATGTCAGAAGCAAGTCGGATTTTTTGATGACTTTATTGTGGCAACTGCAATCCCATTAGCCTGTATTATGGTGCAATGTAGCATTAGCACAGAGTGATCTTTGACCGCACAACCAGTGTCTCATCTGTCCGGTCTACAGACTTGTAGCGGGTTAAACTTGTAAACCTCCGTATCACTGTTTCCCCAAATGATTGCAATACTAAATGCAGATCCAATGGTTGGCAGCTTGGTTATGTAACCAAAATACGTCTCTCTTCTGGCTTGTCTGGATTGCATAGCGGAAAGAGTTTGTGCTACGTTCTTGGGGGAAAGGTGTGGAGAAATTAAAAAAGGAGATTAATCAGATCGGTCCCTTACGTCCAACTCAGAGCAGAGAATAAACATTTGGGGAAACTGTAGAATGGCACAGGGGATTACCGGAGTGACCATCACCAAGCCAGTAGAACAGACAATATTTGTTAGACAGCTTAAAATATTTTGAGATGAAAACTCCTTATTTCTTTAAAGAGAACCTGTCACCACATTTTCCCAATATAAAGTAGGGCGAGCACCTTTAAAGCCTCTTCAATAAAGCTGTATATCAGTTCCTAATCCCCTCTGCAAAGAACAAAAAATACTTATTATACCCACATACAGTGTGGTCCGGTCTGATGAGCGTCACTATTCTTGATTCGTGCCTCCCCTCTTCCAACAATCGCCATCCTCCTTTCTCGCTTCGTGTGGATGACGCATCCTACGTCATCCATACATTTTCCCCCAATTGCGCTCCTGTGCAGGCATACTTCTCTCTGCCCTGCCAAGGGCAGAGCAAAGTACTGTAATGTGCATGCGCCGGGAAAGGCCAAAGAGCGCTGGTGACCCGGAAGTGAAGCCGACGCATGCGCTCTACAGTTCTTTGCTCCGCCTTCAACAAGACAGAGAGAAGTACGCCTGCTCCAGAGCAAGATTGGGGGACACTGTGTGGATGATGTAGGACGCGTCCTCCACACGAAGCAGGGAAGGAAGATGGTGATCATAAGAAGAAAGGAGGCGCCGGATCAAGACCTAAAACACCCGTCGGACTGGACAGTACCATATGGAGGTATAATAAAAGGCATTTTTGGTGCTATGCAGAAGGGATTGAGAATATACATATAGCTTACTAGAATGCTGTAAAAGAGGCCTTAAAGATGGTGGCCATACTTTATATTGGGAAAACTTGGTGATAGGTTTCCTTTAAGGGGTTTTCCACTTTCGAGAAAGTGTTGTAGGTATTTTTGAGAGTTTGGAGTCCAACGGGAGCACATACTCATTGGTGTCATGCCTGCAATTCCCAGTCTGACCGCACTCATGACCCGAACCGTGTTGGGGTCTTGAGACCCACAATCAAGGTGTGAACTGTGGCCATATTACAGGTGAGTAAATGCATTAACCCTTAATTAGATAAATTACGAGGTTACACTTTAAAAATGGACTTGCTTCCTAGCTGATTTAATAACACATACTATAGGGGCATGTCACTTTTTAGCAGATCACTTTATAGGAACTGTTACCAATTTTTCATGATGTTTTTGTATTGCCATTCCACTGGATTATGTATATTACGTTTTCTTCTGATACTACTGACATCTGTCATTTTCCTTTACGATGTATTTGGGCGTCATATTATCACAAGGTGTAATTGTCTGTCTTCCGGTTGATCTTTAATCTCCGAGGACGGACACATAGGACGAATTGTTGTATGGACCTCATTTAGCAATCAATTAACAAAATGTAAATAGTATGAATCTGCAATCCCCGGCAAAGTAATCCCAGGACATGGAATTATGCCAAGTCCTTGAGGTTTTAAATCGCAAGATTATGTCAGTGTCAGTCAGTATATGCCGATTTAGTGAACCTAACCTTGTCTGTCTTTCTGAAATGTACATGAGAGATAAGGATAGACACATCAGATGATATGAATATATTTACTGGCCGAAATCTATTACCTGTCCTTTTATAATCAAATGGTACAAAATAAATTGGGATAAATCTATACATATACATCTCATAGCATAGCCTTCTATTGAGGGCAACGCTTCATGTCTTCACCTCAGCTATGTAGCTATATTCTCAGACCAAGGCAAAGCATCTTGTTGGCACCCAGACCCTTAGGCTGTGTTCACACATTCAGCTTTTGATGTTGCAGATCTTCTGCACCTATTATGAAAAGTAGGTAAATTGCAGTTTTTCAAAAATATGCAGTGTTAAAAAGTCACCAAATATTCATTGTGGGATCTACTTGCCCCACCAGTCCCCCTTTGCTATCTATATACACACACGCACGGTCATGGTTGAGAGTGTTGGCACCCTTGAAATTGTTCCTGAAAATGAAATATTTCTCTCATTAAATGATTGCAATTACAGATGTTTTGTTATACACATGATTATTTCATTTGTGTGTGTATTGGAGCAACACAAAAAAAAGAGGAAAAAAAGGCAAATTGGACATAATTTCACACAAAATCTCCAAAATTGGCAGGGCAAAATTGTTTTCACCCTTGACTTAATATTTAGTTGAACGCCCTTTTGAATAAATAACTGCAATCAATCGCTTCCTATAACCATCAACAAGATTCTTACATCTCTCAACTGGAATTTTGGACCACTCTTCTTTTGCAAACTGCTCCAGGTCTCTCATATTTGAAGGCGCCTTCTCCTAACAGCAATTGTAAGATTTCTCCAGAGGTGTTCAAGGTGATTTAGATCCGGACTCATTGCTGGCCACTTCAGAACTCTCCAGAGTTCCATCCAGTTCTGTGTGCTTCTTGAACTATGTTTAGAGTTATTATCCTAGTGGAAGACCCATGACCTAGGACGCACAACCAACTTTCTGACACTGCGCACTACATTGCAACCCAAAATCCTTTGGTCATCTACAGATTTCATGATGCCTTGCACACAGTCAAGGCACCTAATGCCAGAAGCAGCAAAACAATCCCAAAACATCTTTGAATCTCCACCATATTTCACTGTAGGTACTGTGTTCTTTTCTTTGTAGGCCCAATTCTGTTTTCGGTAACCAGTAGAATTTTATTCTTTACCAAAAAGCCCCATCTTGGTCTCATCTGTCCACAAGACTCTATCCCAGAAGGATTTTGGCTTACTCGCGTACATTTTGCACACTGCAGTCTAGCTTTTTTATATCTCTGTGTCAGCAGTTGGGTCCTTCTTGGTCTCCTGTCATAGCGTTTCATTTCTATCAAGTGTCAATGGATAGTTTGTGGTGACACTGATGCACCCTAAGTTTGCAGGACAGCTTGAATTTCTTTGGAACTTGATTGGGGCTGCTTATCCATCATTCGGACTATCCTGTGTTGCACCTTTTCAATTTTCCTATTCCGGCCACATCCAGGGAGGTTAGCTATAGTGCCATGGGTTGTAAACTTCTTGATTACGTTGCACACCGTGGACAAAGGAACATCAAGATCTCTGGAGATGGACTTGTTACCTTGTGATTGTTTGTTTATATTGTTTAACAATTTTGGTTCCCAAGTCCTCAGACAGTTCTCTTCTCCTTTGTCTGCTGTCCACATTTAGTGTGGCACACACAGACACACAATGAAAATATTGAGTCAACTTCTCCCTTTTTTATCTGATTTCAGGTGTGATTTTCATATTGCCCACACCTGTTACTTGCCACAGGTGAGTTTGAACGAGCATCATGTGCTTGAAATAAAAGTATCTTACCCCCAATTTTGGAAAGGAGATTTGTGTGAATTTATCTGGCTTTTTTACTTAGTTTTTTTGTGTGTTGTTCCAATACACACAAAGGAAATACACATGTGCATAACAAAATGTGTAATTGTAATAATTTTTGGGACAAATATTTCATTTTCTGGAACAATTTCAAGGGGGGACAACACTTTAGCCATGACGGTATACACATAAATACCCATGTAGGGCATACACAGAAATCATGGGGCCACATATCAGATGTCATAATCACCCCCCCCCCTCAAAAAAATGAAAAATAATCTGCAAGGTCACAGAAAAGCATAAATATCACACAACTATCTGGCCTTTACTAAGTTTGCCCATCCGTGTTTCCGTGCACTAAGATACCCCTTACATGGTCTCCATAAAGTATGATGCCAGCAAATGTGCCCCTCAAACACATTGCGATAACCCCCAGTGAATTTCTCCATAATACGCTCCACAAACATGCACAGTATGACGACCCTACAGTAACCCCCCACAAAGTGTTACACACCAACAGTGACCCCAGCACAATGATTGACCCCACACAGCCCTCCACACATTATGATCGCCCCCACATAGCCTTTTATACAGTATAATGACCCCCACACTGCTCGTCATACAGTATGATGGCCCTCCATACAGTTTAGTGGCCCGCATAGCACGATGGCCCTACACAATCCACCACACTGTATAATAGCCCCCACATTGCCCTCCAAACAGTCTAAAAACGCTCACATAGCCCTCCAAAATTACTCAGGGATTAAAAAAATACTCACCTCTCCCTGTGCCTCGCTGCACCGGTCTACAGATACACTTGAAAGTGTTATGCCAGGTGGGGAGGGAGCCGGCACTGGGTCTCTCCTGAGTCAATGGTCCCGAAAGCTAAAATACTTCTTCTGACCAAGATATATTTCAAAGTAAAAAATGTTTGCATGTACTATCGACTCTCATCTAAATAGTTTATTAATGGTTACAATTATCTACTTCATAATTCACTGCATTGATTTCTGAACTTGATAGGGGCATAATGGGTTCCCAAGGTCCTCCAAAAGGTTTGTTCTCTCCAAGAAGCAAAGTTTCTGGGAACAAATTCCTCCATAAAACATCAAATCAGCAGCACACAGAATTACAGTATGGCACAAAAAAAAAATCACACCCCCGACGACCCCAATTTATGGATCCATACATCATAGATTTGTACTGTGACCATGTGCATGAGATTATGCATGTACAAAATATGAAACTATCAGTTATTAATGCAATTGATTTTTTTTTGTCTAATATTTGCATTAAGATTACTGTGTTTATTGAGAATTGTTTTCACTTTGATGTGGAGGCTCATGTAGACGTCCGCGAAACATGGTCCGAGCACGGGCTGCAATGCACGGCCGGCCACGGGTCCATCTCATAGAATTATATGAAGCTGTCACGCTCAGGTCGGGTTGTCTCATATCCAGTCCGTGCATTGCAGCCCATACTCTGATATCTGCATGAGCCCTTAAAATGATGCAAACCTGGTGATCAGCTTATCACCTCCAGCTTCCGAACAGACGTTCTGTCCCAACTGGGGATTCTCCCTCTGTTATGTCTGATGGCCCAAAAATACGCATCCCTTTTAATGAGCATTTTCATGTTGAGAAGTAACCACTAAAGTAAAATGTAATGAATACTCATCACTAGACATAAGTGAATATCTTCATCGCTATATTGGGAAAATTCACTTTTACTTGATAGGTTCTTTAAAGAATTTTGTTAAAAAAAAAAAGTTGTTAACACAAAGAATCCAAACTGTAAATAAAGTATTATAGTTACATTCAGCTTCATAGTCATCGTTTTTCCCTAATTAGCATTTGATGTCTTACTTTTACCATAACTACATGCCAAACAAGGCCTTATTCACAAACGTACTTTATTAAAGGGAACCCGTCCCCAACAAAAATGGACTTTGATCGACAGCCTGCTCTGCAGTCTATGTATGCAGCATCTGTGTGTGGAGCAGACTGTCAATCAAAGTTCCGGGGCGTGGTTACAGTCGTATTTACTGTGTAGTTAGCATTGACTGTTACAACTTCCTGCGCCGCCCCAATGACTGGAAGTAAGCAGCCACAGGGAGAATATAACTTAATTTTCTCCATGTAGCCACTCTTCCAGTAAATTAGCCCAACATTAGTAAAAGGCTGTGTACTGTGGACTTTACCACTGTATCTACAGGTAAATATAGCATTTTTGAAAGCATGCAATAATAATATAAGGTACTCCACTAGCTGTAGGGGGCACAATGTTTTTCTTGTGAAAATTGCAAAGCTGGGATAGAGAGGCTTATAAGCCAAGCAATGCTCCTTGGGTAAAGGATATGCACGTTACTTCAATTATGGGTTTCTCATCCAGATATCCAGTATCCTAGTCTGCATTGATGAGGAGTAAGAATCCCCGAAACAGGTGTCTGAAGATCACTTGGCTTTCCTTTTGAAGAAAACGCTGAAATTGCTAAATACAGATGTAAAATTACAAAGATATCCCGGCGCAGGAGAGTGTAAGGGTGCATTTACACTGGCCACTTGTCGTCAACAAGCCTTCCTGGGAAAGTGTGTCCATAAAATTGGGGAGTGTGAACAGGCTGCCAATCACCGGAAAGTAAGCCAGGTTGGGTTAAATAATTGCTAGGCTTTCATAAAAATAATTGTTTTGAGCAGTGAATTGCCCTGTGTAAACAGGGTTCTATGTAGTCAATAGGCAATTTTTTAATGCCGCAGGTTGACTAGCCTTAATGCAGTCTAGCTTGACACCTAACAATTCAAATTCAATGGCTTTTGTTGTGCTAGATGTTCAGAGAGAGCTTTCTGTGTTGTTTTTTTTTTTCAGTGTGATGAACCCGCACCTCGCCACCCCACCTGACGTCACTATTAGGTCTGAGGGATCCCGTGGTATGGTGTCCTCAATTGGACTAACGTGACATTCCGCACCCCCTGGGGACACCTAAATTCAGCTTGGCCCACTTTTACACAGATGCCCCCTGTCCACACAAGCCCAGGGAGGCACGGGGAGTGAGAGGATGTGGCCCACGCAGTCGCTGACGTGGAACCACACTCACTCCAACCCTGACAGGCTGAGAGGCCCCTTTCACTAGCACCAGTGAAACAGAGCTTTAGCAGCCCAGGAGGACTGTCACCAGTTCCTCGTTAGATATAAGCCTGGTCCATTAACAGTATTATATCGGGCCAGAAACTATCCCCGGTAGCATGGAAAGTTAAAACCGAAAACACGGAGGTGTGGATTCCTGGATCGAGATAAAAGAGCAGCCCAAGGGTAAATTATATATTTAATTGCCTTAAGAGCACACTAGAAAATACACTATATACACAATGGTTATACATATACAATGGTCAGATATGCAAATGCAAGTGAAGTACAAAAGATATAAGCAGATGAATCATGTCAATCATCAGTTTAATGTTCAACCATGTGTGCTGTGCCGCATGGGGGCATGGGCTGCAAGCTCTTCTGGTTCCTTCCAGCATGTTATACAATGTGTCCCCCCCTTTAGAATTGAACAGAACATATAACAAAGAAAGCACATGGCCTTGCACAAGCATTTATCCACTTGGTTTGTCACACCCATTTTGCCCCCGGGAGGGGCCTTGGGTGTTTGAGGCCAAAACTCCCAAAACCTGGGAAGCTATGCTCCTTCATAACAGTTCTGGTGCCATCGTAACCGGCCGAGCCCTGTTACACTTGGAGACCAAACACTGCTTTACTACCTGGTTTCTCTTTGCCGTACTGTACAGCTCCCCACCCTGGTGTGTTAGAACGGATTGAAACCCTGGAAGACGTTCGGCCCGTTTTAGAGATCTTAAAAATGTAACCAGTACGTGGCTAGGATGTATAATTCCATATTTTCCTTAAATCTACTTATGAAATCTTAGCTGTCCGGACAAAAGTTACACAGCATGGGCTCCACAGGGGATCATCCTGTATGAGCTTGGATACTAGCTGGTGTGGCTGGACCACCTGCTAAGCCAGGTGCCCTGTTATGCTGAATGAGGATTGTAATCTGCTATAAAATCCCCCCAAATCCTTCACAGTCAGCCCCCCATAGGTCTGTAGATTAACAAGAAGAGAGGAGTTGGAGTAACACATGAAGGCAAGTTCCACAACTATGGCGACATATAAGTTATCATTGGAGCTTTAGAGACAAAACTGAATTGTTATAGTCATGTTTGTCAGTAAGGCTTATCTGTTGCAGTCCGAAAATGGTATAAATAAAAACTTCAGCTTTCCACTCCACCAAAAAAAAAAGCTCTCGCACATCTCCATCGACAGAATAATAAAACTTTACGGGTCTCAAAAAACAAATATAGTTTGTTAATTTTGTTAAAAAATCATTAACATTTTCAATCACCATAAACAAGTTAACATTGTGTTTCTTTTTGCGAATTCACTGCACTCTTTTCCATAACATTGTAGGGAAAAGTGAATCTAAAACGCATACAGCTTAAAAAAAACAAAACATTATGTCGATGGTAAAATAAAATATGCAAAAATGAGGATGAAAAAACTAAAGCGCAAAAATGAATTGGCCTTGGCAGGAAGAAGTTAACTTAAAACCAGGGTAATGCTTGGACAAACATGGTTTCCCCTAGATATATCATCTGATTGTTGGTAGTTCGTGACGCCGGGTCTTATTGATGAAATTACGAGTGGGCCCATGTTCATTTAGAAAGGGGTTCTCATCATTTTTCCTCTAGTTTACTAGTCTTTAGGAATACTACAGAAGATAAGTGCCAAAACGTTGGCCCTAGTCATGGAAATTTTCTTCTTTACCAGTTCTTTTATAAATTAGAATATTTTCAATTGTCCAGTATGTCTCATAGAAGAAAATCCAGCAAGCAGTATTTCCAATAAAGCCACCGAAAAAAAACAAACTTGCTAATCTGTCCCGTCAGCTCCGTGGCTTCTCATATTCATGCTGGATTTCTTGGATGCATATGGATGACATTTCTTGAGCACAAACTGTCCAAAAACATTTTCGATGCTTCTTCACCCTTTTCAGAACAGGTTTCTAAGCATTTCCGTATTCTGGCCTTTAACGTCCTTTCTGCATGAATGTCCTCATAATCATCTCGAGAGAGCACAAATTTGGTCCTCATGGTATCTATGAGGTTGTTGAGATGTCCTTCTGTCACTCTATTGAGAATCGCTTCCCAGTTCCTTTTTAGGGTCTCAACGTAGGTTCTACTGTAGACCAGACGTGGACTGGAAACACAATCTGAAGTACAAACAGTGGGTATTATAGTGACAATTTTTTAAAAAAAATGTCTAAAGTTCATGCTACCAAAAAAAATTCCTTTCTATGCTTGTAACCCCTCAATACTATTTTAATATTGTCCAGTTTTTTCATACTTGACAATTCACAAGGAATGTCCTGGAGGCTCCAGTATGAAGGATGAACAAACCAGACTTCCAGAAAATCTCCTGGGCCAAGGCCTCCAGAAATCTTCTGGACAGTAGTTCTTCCAGACAGTTACCCAACTGTGGTGCTTCATCAACCGAACCCTGGTGTCCAAAAGGGCAGGAATTGGGCCATTGAAGGTAAGGATGCTTTTTTTTTTAAATGGGTTTCAAAATAAATTTTGGGGCATTCCATAATCTGCTACAGGACTAGTTAGTCTGACTTTTTTTATTAATTTTTTAAGAGAATAGAGATTATAGGCTCCAAAAACCATGCAATTTGGCAATATGCCAGGATCCACTGGGCTTTTGGAAGGGGTCCATAGCATTTTTTTCCAACTCTGCAAACCCATAACTGCAATTTTATGATAATTAATCTAGAACTTTTCATAGGCTAAAAAATGCTTGTTTTCTTTGACCTGATGATAGCAGTGTAGTTATTGTAAAAATCCACGCCAGAAGCGCTATACGATACGAAAATGATTTTATGAGTGAGAGAGCTCATGTATCCAAGTATATTCAGTCTTTACCAGCCCAACAAATGCAGCTGGTACTAAGCAGTGTGAGATTTCAGCAGGGAGGAGTGGCACTGAGGTGTTGTCAGTCAGGCTAAATAGGTGGAGATTAGGCTTAAACTTTCAAAAAGGATTATATAGCCACTGTAACATGGATTTTCATAGTAAGTACAGCAGCCTCATTAGGTCTAGCAGATCTATTTACCAATGTATGCCCTTGTATTGTGAAAACTAGTGACAAATTAGATTTAATGTTAAAGGGGCCCACCATGCCAGAAAAGCAGGGCAGACTGGCTGGGACACAGCCAGCAGCCGGGGATAAGAAGGATAGTATATGCCATTTCCTGTTTTGTTTTACCACACTGGGGCCATGGGTAAGTATAAAGGGATGGAAAACCCCTTTAAAAAACAAACCCAAAACGAAAAGGTATGCTCCTACCTTCTACTTTCCTGTGCAACCCATAATTCGTTGCTGCCCTCGGATCAGGACATGTGGTCGGGATGGGAATGTTGGTCTTGCTACTTGAAACTGGCAGGCTGGCTGAGGAGACAGAAAGGAACAGGCTTGTTGTGAATCCATTGGACAACTTTGCAGGAAATTAAAGATTTGTACTAAAGCACAGAAATGTTAGGACACATTCACACGTGGTAAAGATACGATACACTTTAATGATCCCGGGGGGAAATTACAGTATTACAGCAGCAATACAAACAGCAGTACATAAAATATTAGGACACATATCTTGCACAGGTGTACCAACATTACATAATAAATAAATAATAAAAGTGTGTAGTTCAGGTGTATATAAGACAATGTTAATTGACATTAGTACACCAGCCATCAGTCATTATTTTCTACCACCCTTAGGAAATTATTATACATCCCCATAGCAGTAGGTACAAACGATTTCCTGAATTTCTCCTTCTTGCACCTTAGTAGGATTAGACGGCTGCTGAATGTGCTCTTCTGCTTCAAGAACAGCTCGAATAGGGGATGTGTATTATTGTTCATTATAGCCCTACACTTCTTCTGAGGGGCTCCCACACTGCTCCGTACACTGCCAGATACCACCACCAGATATGCTGTGGATTTTATGTCATTTACATACTTCATGAAAAAAAAACTGAAATTGACTTATTCAGCAGATATTAAAGGGAACTTGCATGTCCATAAATTTATTTACCTGTAGATGTAGGGTTAATCTGCAGATAAATAGTGTTAAAAGCAGTGGCTACATGGAGAAAATAAACTTATATCCTTCCTTTGGCCACTTGCTTACAGAGATCGAGGCGGTGTAGGGAGCAATTATAGTCATTGGTCACTACGCATTGAGCGCTGTAATCCCTCGTCGGCACATTGATTGACACCTGGTTCTGCAGTGTGTTTGCAACAAAGCAATCAATCAGTGTGTCGGTGAGGAATTGCAGCTCTCGCTGTGTAGTGACCGGTGACTAAACTCACTCCTGCACCGCCCTGATGGCTGGAAACGAGCGACTGCAGGGACAATATAATTTAATTATCTCCTTGTCACTGCTGTTCCAGTTACGCTGCCAGAGAAGGTTTTACCGCTATTTACCTGCAGATTAACCAAATATCTGCAGGTAATAGCGTTTTTTTTTTTTAGAACACTTCAGGTTGCCTTTAAATTTGCAGTATCTCTTTTCATGAGTGTATTTTCACTGAAAATTTCACCTTTCCAAGTTCATAGTTACAACTGTGCAGGTAAAGACAACATTGAAAGGGTTGTCTGACCTTAGGGTACAAGTCTGCAGGCACTCTACGTGACTGCAGACTTGTGAATCCTCGCACTGTACACAGTGCGTGCTGTCAGGATTCGCTGGTGCAATTTGCATACATGCGGTCACCTGCCGACTAGACGTGCGTGGCCTCCTTCAATTCAAATGTCTTTAGCAAGACCAGACACGTCTAGTCAGACTGTCGCTGGAAGTATGCCAATCGCATACTTGTGGCCACATAATTGCCTGCTCCCGGAGAATCCTGACAGTGCGCACTGTGCGCGCTTGTGAGGATTCACAAGTCTGCAGTCACGTAGAATGACTGCAGACTTGTACCCCAAGGCCAGACAATCCCTTTAAAAACAAAACACTGTGCCCTATGCAAGTATTTAAAGGGGTGTTCCCAAAGTCACAACTCATCCCCTGTTTATGGGTCCAGTGTCCTCCATTTCAGTAGAATGGGGGTCGCGCATGCGCTGCTCCACTTCATTCAAAGTCTACGGGACCGACAAAAGAAAGCCGAGATGGCAGACTATAGCACTCGATCAGTCCCATAGACATTAAGAGTAGATAGGGGACATGGGATTGGTGGGATCCCCTAGGGTGGGAGTCCCAGCTTTTAGACAATTACTCATCCTGTAGTTGTGATTCTACTTTAGCGGAGATCAAACTTATCTCAGTGTATTACGCAACATATACAGGCACCAAAAACAGACTATGTACACAGGTCATCTACAGACGAGTCATGGGAAGCTTTCCAGCTGTGTGCATCATTACATAAACCAGCATGACTGGGGGCAAATAATTGCGTCATGGTGAACACATATGAATGAATTCTCAATTTTCATGTGTCAATGCTCACCAAGGAACGAGTCACTAAGCAAGCAGCGCGGGTTTGCTCACACCTCGGTTTACTTTTTCACTTTCCGATTCCTTTCACTATATGCTGTAATAATAGCACAAAGCAAAAATACAAAGACGATCCAGAATTGGTATTTCATGAAGAACGCAAGTTATGGATCCAGTGTAAATAATCTTCACATTTTAAAGACGATCCAGGTCAAAATTTAGGTAAAAAACAAAACAAAAACACTGAACAATATCCAAAAGTTTCTTAATACAAAGTTTACGTAACGAATGTTCTCACCACTTCTCTTCTCTTTCTTTGTCCCGGGACATAGTGAATGATCTTCAGTGCGCTCTTCAGGGAGACTCTGTGTTCTGGTCATATGGCTCCTTGTCAACCAACCCACCTGAAAATTGTGCAAACCAGTTTATTTCATGCTTATCCTTAAATATTCATGTTCCAGAAAAATAACAACTGCTTAAAGAGAATGTGTCATAAAAAAAAAATATTATTATTTAAAGCAAGGCTGTGGAGTCGTTGGGTCGGTCTCCATTTTGGTGCAGTCGGTCTAAAATGGACCGATTCTTAAAATATATAATACATTGGGTACAGTAGTACAATGCAGGATGGGTTGTAATTTTTTTCATAAGAATTTGAGAAAGTTATAAAATGTCCTATTAATGTCTGTTCTGTTCCTGATCTAAGGTTGACCAGTGCTGTGGAGTCATAGATGAGATGAATCTGTGCTGC
>VIAB01000147.1:462575-491034 GCA_009801035.1 Oophaga pumilio
AGGAGCAGTCCAGGGGCAGGGGATGGGGCAGTCCATGGGCAGGAGCACTCCAGCATCCACAGATAAGAATGTAATAAAACTCACATTTAGGGCTCATTCGGATGTTGATGCAAATTGGTATGATCTTGGAGCTCAATGTATGGCCTGGCCGCGGGTGTAGTGATCTAAGCATGACATTTCTATGATGTTGTCTCAGGTCGGGAGACCCACTACCTCCGTACATTGGGCTTCGAGATCAGACCAATTTTGCATGGACATCTGAATGAGCCCTTATTAAAAATAGCTTTAAAAAAAAGGGGAGGTAGGAAATACTGCTTGGAAATACATTTCTTTTCTGCACTTTCACCCATCTTTACCATGTTTTCGCAGTTCTTTGCATCATACTTTTGTAAAGTTTACTTGAAGTTCAGCAGACGTGACCACTTTACGAAAAAGAGAAGGATGTCATTGTGCAAACCCTTGAGGCTGACTCATTATACGGGAGGAAGTTGTTTCAATAAGTCACTGTTTAAGCAGATACTGCTTAAAAAATCAAGTGAGTGGAAAAATTTAATTCTTTGGCACAATGTTTGAACTGTTCGGCCTCATTCAGACGTTCATGTTGCTCGTATATGTTGCATCCGTTTTTTTCAAGGATACAGCACATACCCATTATAATTTATGGTGCTATTCACATGTCCTTGTTTTTTCGGGAATCCCTGACAAAAAGGGCCAATAAAAGTCTATGGATCCGTGAAAAGCACAAACAGCACTTGGATGGCATCTAATGCTCATGCAATGCAGTCAGAGAAGCTTGCACTTGTATTTTTTGTGTATTATTATTTTGCTGTAAGGTCTCATTAAGATGTTGGTGATTTTTCAAAAACTGGGCCGAGTTTCATCAGTGATTTGGATCTGAGACTCATCAGGTTTTGGTCAGTTTTGCCATCAGCGATTTTCATCTATGAAAAAAAGCTAAATTAATTGCAAATCTTGTCCTATCCATTGCGATATTAATCATGGAATCATAGACACTTGAATGCAACGTTAGCAAATGGCAATTCACAAATCTCAGAACGGTAAATTGCTATACAATTCTTCAGCTTGTTTTGATGTATCCAAGCACTAATTTACACAATACAGCCTAAATCACAGACTTCAGCTATATAATACACTAAACGATATTTAAATGATACCCTGGTCCGTTGTTCGTCAAAGTCCATGCTGTTACTATAAGGGCTGTTACCCAGCCTCTCAGACTGTCGTTAGTGGTCACCATGGCAGGCCTAATGGGAATCAGCTTTGTTGCGCTGTTAGGCCATTGGCAGCTCCATACAGCAATGACATATTCCGGCTGCCTCTATTTCCTAGAGCGTAACTCAAAATCCTTCCATGCTGTTATCTAGGCCTCCTGGCCTTCAGATCATCTGATCAAAGTCAGTTTAACTAGGCTACGTGGCTTCAGTTCACACAATCAACTGTCCCTTTCACTAAACCTCCTAGCTTCCAGCTCACACGTTCAACTTTCCCTTCAACTATACCTCCTGGCCTTCAGCTCATCGGATTGAATGTCCCTTTAACTAGGCCTCCTGGCCTTGGCTAAAGAACTTGTCCTACTGCTTCACCTGAGCGATACTC
The DNA here is from genome assembly GCA_009801035.1 of Oophaga pumilio. Classification (NCBI taxonomy): domain Eukaryota; kingdom Metazoa; phylum Chordata; class Amphibia; order Anura; family Dendrobatidae; genus Oophaga; species Oophaga pumilio. Next base: position 464,193 of record VIAB01000147.1, read on the forward strand.
CGTTCCGTTACTTAGACCTCCTGGCCTGGGCTACGCATGAGTTCACTCCTGAAATTAGCTCCTAGTCACCCTCTTCTAGGATTTGGCTATAGTTCAGTTGAAATTGCACATGGGACCTGATACAAGTCTGGGTGATGACTCACCCCCTGCCTTGGCCTCAGAGGGTTTTATATTTCCTTTCCGTGTCACAGCAGAGTATATGTTCTATCTGTGAAAATCACGGATACAACACGTACGTGACAAACGGACGTCTGAATGAGGATCTAGTATAGGTTTCCAATTAAAGACAATGGCTTAACAATAGCAGATGGGATCACACAATTTGATCAAAATGGGTGCCAAGAACCTTAACAGAAAGATTGTCTATATAGCAACTATGCAGTTGAAAATTCATATACTAAAAGTTCACATATATCTTATTTGATTGTTTTCATTCGAGCGGGCTGTGTTACTGTTTCTACCTATTATATCCTGACTAATCCCAGTCTATACAATGTTCTGTGAGCTGAATGCATGAGTAATAACTACACAAATCTTTTTGAGCATGTGACCATGTATAAGATTTCTACCTGTGAATGTAAACAAGAGTGTTCTAATTCACCAAAAACCCACTGGTATGGTGAAACTGGAGTCTTGTTCCACATCTACATAAGAGACTCTGTTAGAATCCTCTATTGTAGATTACAAAGAAAGTGCCAATAAATTGGTGAAGCATGCAACACATTTTTTCTGTGTTGGGTGATTGGTGAGTTCCGCTTTAAAAACCAATTGCAGAAGGTATTCGTTAAACAGATGACAACATCTTTTCACAATAGTGACACAAGTGCTTAATATTCCCAAACACAGGCGGGTGTACACTTAGCTTGATGGTAGTAGGTCTCCTCTTGATTGTTCAATACACTTGAAAATTTCAAACCTCAACTTGAGATTCTCTCTTGAGAAGTCCTTTACCAGGGTGAAGAGACCATGTGGTACTCCAAAGAGGGTCACATGTCTACTGGCTACTGCTTGTCCTTCAGTGAACCTGGTAGACTACCGCAAGCCTTAGCCTTCCCCATGCAGATGTTTCTGGTGGGGTCACACCAACCACTTTCCAATTTACTCTTCGTTGTGGACAGGTTCACTGGCCAACTCTTTGCATCACAAGGGTAGAGTTACAAACCACAGAGCGATTAATGTATTTTTCGGACTACAAGACGCACTGGACCATAAGACACACACAAATTTTAGGAGGAAAATAGGGAAAAAAATTAATGCATCAAATGTGGGTTAGTCTTACAGTTTGAATTCAGCTTACCCACGGGGAAGAGGGCGGCGGTGGTGGAGCGGTGTCACAGGAGGTGCAACGCTGCGGAATGATGCTGCAAGTCCCATCCCACGCTGGTAGAAGGGGATGTTCGGCAGTTCTCGGTGGTGAAGCTCTACCGACATTTTGTGAAAGTCTGGAGCCCCTACCCTTCCATGGTTTCAATGTAGTGGATTCCGGGAAAATGGCTGTAATTGATCGCTCTGGTGCATAGGCTGCCTGTTTACACGGAACGATGTACTGTTAAGAACGATGATTTTTAAGCAAGCTAAAAAATAATTTCACTGGACAAATGAGTGTTTTGCTCATTTGTCAAGTGAATAGCAGTCTGTGTACACTGGCCAATTATCCAGAATAGAGTGTTCCCTAATATCAGGATGCTCGTACATAATAACCCGTTAGTGTAAATGCGCTGTAAGTTTAGGACTAATTAAAAAAAGTCTAGAGCAGATGTAATAAAGTGGTGCTCTCATTTCAGAGGCTCAGATCTAATTCTGATTATGTGCACCCACTGCTCTTCTACCCTCGAGGAATCAGAAGAGCTTTTACAGTTTGTAAGTGTTTAAGTATTTTTTGTTATTTTGTCCTTTTATTTTTATATGTATTTTGCATGTTTCATATGTCACCTTATTTTGTGGATTTTTTTTTTGTTTTGTTTTTTTTGTACCTTGCAAACACTGTTTTTTAATGCCAAAGCATTAAGTTGCATCCTTGTATGTTCTAAAAGAGTACATAACTTTTATAAGTGTGTTTAACTCACTTTGGAGACTGAGTGGGAGGTGAGTGCAGCAACTTAGAGGAGATAAATGAACTCCTTGCACTCATACCCAAGACAGATGCTGAGACAGTGTGTATGTGGCGGTAGGTAACAGAATTCACTAGATTCATGTTGCCTGAACAATGTGCAGCACGAATAAGAGTTGGCTGCTCAATTGCAGCCAGGTATGTTCTATTCCAATATGATGCAGCTTTTCAGAGAAAACATGGTTTGAAAAGCTGGAGACCATGGGGAGAGACCTGTCCTGTTGAATGCAGCCCATGGCCAACTTCTCCTTGCTTGGCTCCAGTTGATTGACAGGTCTCTCTCATGTGTGTACATAGGAAAAGACTTGCCCATTGCCATACTGCACTAGTATCATCTGTCCTTATAGTCCCCTGTTCTGTCCCCACATGAAGCGAATGGAGGTATAGTTGATTGGGGCTGTGAGAGTTTTCCTACCTTCCGCTTCCTCATGCAGAGCAGACAGGACCAGTGCTGTTCAGCGTCCGGAGAGATGATGCACACCAGGGATTGTGAAGTCCAGACTTGTTTATTTGGAAATCTGGACATACAGCTTATGATTGGTATACAGTAACTTCTCCAGAAATGCAGGTGAAAACGAGGTGCAGGAAGATGTAGCACCAAGTATGGTTGCAAGTATGAGCAGCGAGAATGTATGGGGTGGTGGTGGTGGTCGAAAACTGATGCCTTTCACAGCTCCGTGCAAAACGTGTCTCTCCCATAAAGAACTAACAAACCAAATGGCTGCTAACAGGAAGAAGCAGTGACCTCAGCACAGGAAGTGAAAGGCATGTACCAGAATTAATTAGTTACAGGCTGCCACACAGAAAGGGCCACCAGGTGACAGCAGAGAGCATGCAAGAATAGATTATACACAGCATGGAAATAATACAATACATAAACCAGACAAACGGAACAGCACATCCCCAGCCAGCTTTTCAAACTATGTTTTCTTTGAAAAACTGTGGAATTTTAGAGTAATATTTTCCTGGCCGCAATTGAGCAGCCAACTCTGATTCATGCTGCCCGTGGTTCAGGCATTAAGAATCTGGGGACAGGTTCCCTGCTCACATTGTTTTTGCATTCCACAGAGCTGAGGTCAAGCCAGTGGTGTATCTGGGGGGGGGGGCAGGCAGGGCATGTGCTCTGGCAGCTGCAGGCAGGCCGCCTAATGCTGCGGTCTGAAGTGTCTCCCCGGTGGTTGCATTTTGCCGTCCCCCGTACTGGGAATTGGCAGTTCTCTGAGCTGGCTGTAAAGCTGACAGCCGGCTCCCAGTGAACAACTGTACTCGCATCTCTCAGACACGAGTCCAATTGAAGCCTTGACCTCCAGGACCAACAGAGGTGTTGATATCAGATTTTGTGGCGGATAGTTTTGATATCCGATTATTATCGATATGACAGGGAAATATGGCATTTCCATTTCTGCCATATGATGTCTCTGGTAAGATTGGAGATGTCCTGTCTGCCTTGGGGGAAATTATCTTCTCCTTTAATGCTGCACCTATGAAGTACACTAACAGTTTCCACCTCTAGCTTTAATTGTGACTTACAGAGGAGTCCAGTGATTTTGGATTTATTTATCTAACTAACCCATATCTCCTCCATTACTCACATCTTTCTTCAGGTTCTACCACAACATTTCAATTGGTTGAGGTCTGGATTTTGCAACACATTCATTCTTTTTATTTATTTTTTTAGCCATTCTAATGTAAATTTGCTGGTGTGCTTGGGATCATTGTCCTGTTGTGTGGCTCAGTTTTGGCAAAGCTTCAACTTTTGGATAGATGGACTCACATTGGACTCTAGAATACTTTGATATACAGAGAGGGTCTGGGTCGACCCAATGACTGCAAGGTTCCCAGATCTTGTGGTTGCAGAACAAACACAAATCATCACCCCTCTACCACAGTACTTGATTGTAAGATGTTTTTGATTTGAGCTAAATGTGGTATTGGGCATTATAGTCACATCTGTTCATAGGATATTGTTCAATAAGTCTTGTGGTTTATTCAATTTGCAAAGTTTAGACATGGTGTCAAAAGTTGGTATAACATCAAAAAAGCCATACTTATTCAGCCTTTTTCTAATTTTCCATCATGAATTAGAACATACTAGCTGTCACGGTTCCACCCCTCAGTGTGTCTGGGATGCAGTTACTAACAGCTCGGCAATCCAATCCGGTCCAGGGGCGTGCTGAAGCGGTCGGTACTTTGACAGCTTGGCCATTCAATCTGGTACAGGGGTGTACTGAGCTGTCAGTGTGTTGACTGGCAGCTCGACTATCCAATCTGAGACTGGGAGGCGTCGGTTGTCTCCAAGTGTTCAGTATCCCAAGTGATTGCCATGCTACTTAACTGAGCTGTTTCTCCCAGACCACTGCCAGATGTACATTCAGCTAATAACGTTTGTGCTTCCAGTGCCTTGAATTCTGTATGCTTGATCTTTTGTTGCCTGACCTTGGACTTCGTTCTGACCATCCGTCTGTTTAACCCCTTCTGCTCTGATCCGTTTTCCTCCTGGTATTCTGACCTTGGAACGCTAACTGACCACGCTTTTGTCTCTTCCCTCTGCTTATGACGTACCCTCCTGGCTTCTGACCTTTTACTCCTTGACCATTCTGACTTACGACTTGGTCGTGAGAAGTGACTAGCCTCGTATTACGTCTGTCCAATATGTTTCTCCAGAGTCACACTAGCTGATACTTTTGGAGTCTTAACTGTAGCTATTTAGCAAATTTTCTGGAAGTATGAGTTTTCTGGGTTGTCCACTCCTTGTTTTCCACATGTGCATAATCTTTCTCTGTGTAGAATGATGGACCCCAAGAAACCCATCTAAGATTGATCGCAAGGAACAATTGGTTTTCTAAGATCATTGCTGATGTCTTTCCTCCTTGATATTGTTTTAACACACCCAAATGCTCCGGACCAGCAAACTGCCAAAACTTCTGCCTTTATATAAATAGTCATGCTTGCTGATGAACATTCAATCAAAGGCATTTAATTAGCAGAATGTGGCTTCTATTTACTATCTTAATTTTTATGAAAGCAGAAGGGTGAACTTAATTTTCCACTTCTTCTGTGTTTTGGCCTGGTTTTTCTAGTAAATAAATAATGACACAATGTAATTTGTCATGTGTTCAAAGAGTGTTTGCTTAGTTTATCTCATGCCTGTATGTTATTATTTGTGCTGGTGTTACTATTTTTGTAGGTTTAAAAATAAAACAGGTAAAATAAACTCAAACATAGAAGAACTATGTATAGATTCGTTACAACAGACAAATACAACAAATGCACATCCATAGTTTGACTCTGACTCACTGCTCACAGACAAGCCATGAGGTGGGGAAATCAAGGGGTCCAAGGTCAAAAGCCAGGAGGGTTCACCAAAGCCAAAAGGATAAGACAATTGGATAGTCAGGAGAAAATTTCGGCTCTGGTAGTTACCGTCCGAATGCGTCAAAGACTAAAGGGCTAAAGTAAAAGAGTAGTCAAGGGAAAAGCCAAGGTCGGCAACAAAGATCAGACTATACTAACTCAGAGCATAGAGCAAATACACCACTTGAGCAAGGCTACAACCTGATAATAGCCAACCAGCTTACATAACCAGGTAATCACCCTGAACGGGTGACACCTGGAAGACCCTGCAGGCCCGGCAGATTGGGCAGCTGGGCTGGCAATCACAATGCAGATAGCCCAGCATGCCCCTGCCTAAGACTGGACAATTAGGCTGTCACTCACAATACTGATAGTCCCTATCCTATATAGCGGCTGAGCTGTCACTCCCAGTGTGGTGGAATTGTGACAGACAGCACACAATTTACATTGATTCCATTGTTGTCTTTTTTTTATCATTTGCATATCTGCCTCTGCCTGGACCCCTGGGGTATCGTTCAGTAACCAGACAGTACTGTTCGACCTTCCTAACAGACGAGAGAACCTCAGCCACCTACACTCACCAATGAGCCATAGGCACTCATGATCTTGTCATCGGTTAAATGGTTGATCTGGACAACCAAGCACACAAGAAAGACCTCTTTAGATCTTCTGTTTTGGAGATGCTCCAACCCCATTGTTTAGCCATCACAACTCAGCCCTCGTCAAAGTTGCTCAGATCCCTACGCTTTCACACTATTTCAGTTTCCTGCACATCAACTTCAAGAACTGACTGTTCACCTGCTGCCCCGATATATCCAAACTTTTGACGCAAGCCTTGTAAGGAGATAATCAATGTTATGCCCATGGTCCGGGCAGCATGATTATAATGACAGGTTCCCTTTAACTTCACTCTAACTTAACCACCGTTGCCCCAGTGCTTCCCCGCTGGTCTTCTGGTCTTCGTTTCCATACCTACCTATTTTTAAGATATGCAATCAAAGACTGATTGTAGAAGCAATGCCTAAAAAGTGAAGCCTACAAACTCAGGGAACCACGTGAGTGTTGGATAGGCAAAAGAATTCACATTGTGAGTAAGGAATCTTTTTTACTTTATTACATTTTATGCTTACAGGTTTTTTCTTTACATTGAGTACACAAATCCCATTAGGGTAAGCATGTTGAGAAGCTAAATATTTTCTTGATTTTTTGTTGACTGCAAAGTCTGGAAAATCCATCTCCTTTAGATGTAGCTGGAATTTGTGCTGACAAGTATGTGTATGTGATAATATTGAAAAAAAATGTAAGAAATTTTTAAATATCGAAAAATAAAGTAGAAGAGATTTACTCAAGAATGGATTTTTTAAATAATGGACTATAACCCACATTTTTGTATGTAACATTTAGACATGCAAATGGTATACCCAATATAATTTGGTATAAATCTGCCACACCTGAATTGTGAACCATTTGAACAGACAAACAAGTGGGTCTGATTCATCATTTCATTTGTGCCTTTTTTTTGACTACCTGTTGGTGTTTTCCATATGCGCTTATTTTAACCCATTTTCATTGCGAACAATTACCATTTTTTTTCTTTTTTTTTTTAAATGGTGAAAAAATTTGCAAATTTGTAAAAAAAATTAATTTATCTTGTGTCGCTATTTTCCAAGACCCGTAACGTTTGTTATGTTTGCTGACATTTTTCATGATGCCATATATAGATACTATGTTTTGATCACCATAATTTTGGCGCTTAAATTTTTTTTCTCCATAAACCGATTACCGAACTTATGGTATTTTTTTTAAAAAATTTAACATTTTTTTTCTACCTTGGATGTATGGATACGCCATATCTTTAATGCGGCACCACGACCGCTGATCGCACCAGTTAGAGTGTACAGACCCCACAATGATCTCTCTGCACTTCCTCATTAGAGCTTGGGGGCATTGCAGAGCGGTTTTTGTGCTGATCTGTCATGTTGTGCTGGGCCTTGTGGTGCCACAGACGTTTTCAAACATGCGCCATCACTGCTGGTGTTCCTGTCGCTTCTACTGAAGAAGAAAGAAGATGTTCCTAATCCACTCCCTGAGCCGTTCCTGATCTTTCCTAATCCACTCCAATCCCCTTCTCCCTCTTTTCCCTTTATTCTCCCCTTTTTCCCTTCTCTCCCCACCTCCACACCACCCCTTCTGCCGCCAAGCACTGATCAGTACTGGATCGCTTATCAGTACTTGTACCGTCATGGCAAGCACAGAGGTCATCAGCAGACCCCTGGCTGTCATGGTAACCCATTGGCGCCCCTCGCAGATATCACGGGCTCGCCAATGGGCACATAGAATGATGCACCACCCTGCTGGCGCACTTTAAATGTCACTGTCAGAGATTGACAGTGACATTTAATATGTTAACAACCGTCGGCACAGTTCTGCTCCACCCGTGGCTGTCAAAGGCAGATGATGGCTGAATAACACAGCCATCATCTGCTGATAAAGAAGCTTGCGAGGCTCCATCAATGTTAGGGAGCTTGCATCTCATAGATTGTAAGCAGGGCCCTCATTCCTCTTGGTATCTGTCTTGATCTATGTGGTTATTGTTATGCTGTAATGTCTATTGTCTGTACAAGTCCCCTCTATAATGTAGAGTGCTGCGGAATATGTTGGCACTATAGAAATAAAATTATTATTATTATATTATGTACCTGTATGTAATATGTTGGAAAGGGGTCTATTTTATGTGATCGACTGTGTTTTTTTTTCTTCTGCTCACCATTATGGAGGGTTTTTAACGTTTCCAGATGGTTTCGGCTGATTCATCAGTTGTGACTTCTTAAAAAACTGACAAATTTTTGTGCAAATGTTCTCTAGTCTCTCCTGGATTGATTTTATGCATGCTTGAAACTGCTGCTCAATTCATTTGACATTTTATAGAAATGATGCAGTAAAAAGTTGCATAATAGACTAAAGACAAAAATATAGAGCATTTTAATTTTGCGTAAAATTCAAGTCTTCAACATTTTCAAAAATTCAACAAAAGGCTCAAGAGAAAAAAAGAAATATTAAATCAGGCCCATCATTTATAACGTTACATGATCTCTTTTCCACTAATGCTTTTGTTATGACTTTGGCTAGGATAGAGGTGCTGTGTGATGAGCAGGGGGACGTGTTTGATGAGGGGAGTGATTGGGGAGAGGTCAGAGGAGCAGCGGACTGTTTTTTTAACTTTGTGTGGCGATTCCGGCAGCCAATCAGGGCACATACAATCCACAATGTCCAGACACAAGGGCTTGTATCATTGGCTTCCAAAGTCACATGTCCCTCTCCATATAAAGAGCGGACATGTTTGTGTGCCATTTTGTTGGTTTAACGGCGTCACTCCTGCTGCTGCTACTGGATAGTCAGATAGTTAGGTAGGTGGTTGATTGTCAGTCAACTAGTTCAGATACATAGGATCCTGTGTGGCTGTGAAACCTTCCAGCAGATCAATTGTTTTTGCTAATTGTGTGGTCCAGAGACACCAGGGCACATTTCAGCATATAACTCTTTTGTGCTGCTAATATTGTGCTTGAGTCAGGAGTCCACATTTGAGAATCTAAATGTTATTTAGCGTGCTCCATAAAGCATGGGATATTTCAGCATAAGGGAAAAAAGGTATTGCCAGCTCATCTGCAGGGGTTCAACAGAATGAAGAGCAGATGTGCGTCCTGATCATGTGCATCTTTCTGTGCACATTTCAGTATCTAAGACCCAGTGCCCATGACCCGGAACTAGCAGCGCTTTGGATGCAGCGCATGTTCACGGAGTCCAAAGTGCTGCCCTCTATTGAACACAGGTAAATCCGCATGTGTTCACTGTACCATGTGGATTTACCACATCCAATACATTCTATTGATGTAATTTCGCAAGAGAAATTGACATGTTGCGGTATGGAAAGACGCGCTGCATAACAGTTTCCGTGGGTGATCCGCGGGTGTCTGTGGACGCATGGTGGACACTGCATTTCTTCAAATCCCATCCACTATGCTGTCACAGCTGGCTGTTGTGGGTTTATCACTGCATAAACACACAGCTCCAAACCCGCAGCAGTTCCTGATGGTGGGCACATACCCCAATAATTTTGTGCTCGGATTTTTACTCCGTCCAGGAGTCCACATTTGAGAATCGAAATTGTTTGTTTAATAACATGCATGGTTCTGAAACAAGACCACATTTCTGCAGAAAAATATTTTGTGCTGGTAATAAATTTGGCTAAGCAGGAGTTCACATTTGAAAATACAAATTATTTTTTAATAATTCTTTATTTAAACAATTTAGTAAACAAAGTTGCACAACTATGACAAGTCATGAGATGCAATAGAATAATGATAACATGTGATGTCACAAGAGGCACCCTAAGGTGCTTACACCATTTTGAGACAAGAATATGGACAAAATTGGAAAACGGACAACTACGACTACTAAACGAAAAAACAGAGTACCTAGAAAAGGGACCAAACTAAAATCAGGATGTAGTAGGCTGTATCTCAATAGGGTATTAGTGCAACAGAAAAGTAGTATTAAGTGAGATAAGGGTATAATAGTGCATATAATAGCAGCAGAGAGAAGAGAACAAAGAGCCTGGAATCTGACATCGAAAGACTGGTTGAAAACTTCCCTAGTTCATCAGGCCAGATTTCCATCTCTCCCAGACTTTAAGAAATTGAGTGTGTATGAAGGAATCTCACCTAGTGAGTTCCTCAAGATGTTGAATCATATTTATTTTTTTCACCCATTCTGAATGGGTTGGAGGAACTTTCTGTTTCCAGTGAAGGGGGATTAAATGTTTGGCAGCTCTTAATAATATTGCTAATAGATCGTGTTTTTTGAGCTTAAACTGTACTGTTGGGCAGGACAATAACACTTTTTTTGGAGTTAAAGTGTAATTTATCAGAGGAGACTCTAAAAAGCATAGGTCTATCTTCAACCAATATGACTTTATTTGGGGGCAAAACCAAAGTATATGGGACAAGTCTCCTTTATGCACGCTACATCTCCAACAGAGGTCCGAATCTGTTAGACTAAAATGGTACAGGAGTTCAGGGGTCCTGTCCCACCTGGTCCAAAATTTGTATGAGTTTTCTTGCAATAAGGAACACCTTGAGAAACCATGAGAGTTAGATGAGATAGAATCAATTTCATCTTCAGATAAGGAAATATTTAATTATTTTTCTCAGGAATATATAAAGGTTGGTTTATAGGGGGAATGAGGTGAGATCTGATGGTTATAGATCTTTGAGATTCCTCTAGGGATGGGATAAGAAAGCTTATTTAGCGTATCAAGCCAGGTCCACTGACTAGTGGTAGAGAATTTTGACTTAAACATTGATAAGACAGGAGTTATATGATTTTGCTGTACAAAATTAGAAGGACGTACAGAATACCCAATCGGCTATGAGTCCAGCATGGGTATTTTATTCATCAAGGACTGAGTGATGGTATAATACGGTAACTCTGACCATAGATTATAAGGGTCTGAATATTCAGGATGCAATAGGAAAGGGATAGCCGATATAGGAGTTTGGGTTAAGGGTGCAAGTTTAGGGGACCGTTCCTTTTCTAAGGCTCACTTAATGGCAAAAGTTGTGGAGGTAATGACATTGACCAAAGTTTCAGGAGGTAGGGTCACTCCAGTCCAGATGTATTTATGAGGATTTTTACCTAAGAGTAAGTATTCTACATCCAAATTTTCTTTATTTTTAGAAGAGTTTGCCAATTTAAGCCATCCGTTCAAGTGAATTTATAATAAACTTGGATATCAGGGAGTCCGATGCCTCCTTTGAGTTTTGGTTGGGATAGGATTTTATGCTCTAGCCTTGTTTTTTTTATCCTTCCATATGTATTGAGACACTACCTGTTTAATTGAAGAAAAGAAGGAAGGTGGGAGATTTAGATGTTAAACAATTTTGGAAAGAATATATGATTTAACAACATTCTTTCCACCTTTCCTAGATAATAGAGGGTTGTCTGTTGCTTTAAGGAGGGATCTAATTTTCTCAGTCAGAGGTAGAAAATTATTTTGGTACAAGAAATCAGGATTGTTAGTGATATGTATTCCCAAGTATTTTATGACGTTATTGGGCCAGTTAAAGGGATTTATTTTGTATATCTGGCACCGGCTTAGATATGTTGAGAGCTTCAGATTTTTCAAAATTAACTTTGAAATTGGATAGTATACCGAAATGGTCAAAAAAATCTAAAAGTTTAGGGAATGCTTTTTTTTTAGGGTTGGTTATCTTGAGCAACAAGTCATCAGCAAGAACTGCTGCTAGATGTTCAGAATGTTTAATTTGTATACCTTGTATATCAGGATCTTGCCTGATCCCCTGCACCAGTGTCTCCATAACCAGGATGAAGAGGGAAGGAGAGAGAGGACACCCCTGCCGTGTCCCATTCTGGATAGCAAAGCTCTGTGAAAGAGTACCATTTATTCTTTTTTTTTGCAGAAGGGGAGGAATAAAGAGAAAGGATGGCTTCAATAAATTTTGTCAGGAAGGTAATCTTTTCCAGAGTATATGCAAGAAATCGCCAAATTATCCTGTCGAACTTCTTTTCCACATCCATTGATAATAAGGTCAGGAGTATCCCCGCTCTCCTTGCATAGGAAGTTACAAGTATGATTTTGGTTGAATTATCTTTTCCCTCCCTACCCTTTTTATGTGTCTTTTCTAACGTGCTGATTTGGTGAAGCAGAGAGGAAACTTCCTTTTTTCTAGACTTTTAAATGCGTGAGCTTAACGTGATCAACTCACCTTGAATAACTTCTTTATGAACCTCCAATATTACTGGGGCTGGTGGACCAGATCCTTCATTATCCAGGAAGTATAAATCCAAGATCTTGGTCATTTTGGTAATATCTTCATCGCTATTTAACATGATTTCATTTAACATCCACGTGAATTGATGCTGTTGGAGTGAGGATATGCTGATTTCTAAGAATATAGGTGCATGGTCTGATATCGTTATGGGTCCTATTGATCAGAGATAAGCAGGAACTTTGAAGAAAGAGGCAGTCTAATCTATGATATGTAGAGTGTGGATGAGAGAAAAAGGTAAAATCCTTTATTGAAGGATTGTAAAGTTTCCATGTATCTATAACATGTAGAGAATTTAGAGCTAAATGAATTCTCCTATGGGCTCTCTGAGATAAAGTGGATATTGCAGTAGACACATCCAAAAATGGATTTAAAGGGGTGTTAAGGTCTCCACCTATTATAAGAAGGCCTTCTTTGAATGACCCCAGGGTCTCCCATGTTTTAGTAAACCAAACTGATTGTCTCTGGTTTGGGACATAAAGGTTACGGAGTGTAACAATAAACCCCTTGACAAATACATATCTGCCTTCTGCATCAGTCAGGTAGACCCTCAACATGAAGGGCAAATTTTTGTGTTGGGCAATGCAGACCCCTCTAGACGCGGACGAGCTACAACTACTAAACCAAAGTCAAAATTTTGATCTAGTAAGGACTGACTTAGTGCGTCTCTTGAATAAAGGCAATAGAAGTGCAACAACCTGAACAACCTGACTGAGTTTTGTGGGGGAATTGATGCCCTTCATGTTGAATCATTCTACCACAATGGTGTCACAAGTGTTTTTTTTCCAGCCATATAATTTTTTTGAAGAAAAAAGTCCTAAGAACATATGTCCAACAGTCTAAGTAGAAAAGCAGCATGAAAAACATATCAAACATATCAATATTAACAAGATACAACTTATCTGCAGCAGAGTGAGGGGGATCTGTTATGATTCGGTAGCTGAGGAGTGCAGGCAAAAAGGCAATACACCAGAGCAGTTGGAATCTATGAGATTGCAGTACCCTGACTAACCACCACAACTAGAGGCAGCCGTGGAGCGTTCCTACGTTGGTCCTAGACGCCTCGTCACAGCCTGAGAAACTAAGTACACCTAAAGATAGAAATAGGAAAGCTATCTGCCCCGGAGCAGAACCCCAAAGATAATAGCAAGCCCCCAAACATGTAATGGCGGTTAGACAAGACGAAATACTGACACAGACAGAAAATAGTATGAGCAAACGTTGGGGCCCAAACTAACTAAATAGAAAAGGATAGGAAGGGTACTTACTGCAATCCCAGAAAACCCTGAAAGCACCAACTCTACTAATTTCAAAAACACCTGAGATCACATGACCTCTACCACCTAAATTAGCTCTCTGGTGTAACAAAATCAAAACAGCAGCTACTGAAAAAACTGGAAAAAGCAAAAGTACAAACATCAGTGGTTGAACTAAACTGAGAGGGCAAAAGCCCCCTGAGGGGACCCAGAAGGCCCCCACAGAAGTGCAGGACAAAATGCAAAAATCAAGCACCGAAACAAAAAGAAGAAAATGTCTTATCTGTTAGCAGGAGATGCAGACACAACACAGTAGGATACAAGGGAAACTGGAATCAAGGATTCAGACCAGAACAATTGATCACCGGCAACCCTGATGCTTATATAAGACCAGTCAGTAACACCTGATTCCCAGTCCTCACAATCTTCACTGAACAGACCAGTACCGCTTGTAACCACCAGAGGGAGCCTCTGCTCAGAACTCATCTCAAGCCCATTCACAACAGGGATCATCCCAAATCGTAGCAGACAAGTCAGGCGATGCCTTCAATAAATGAAAAAGTGAGAGACAGCAAAACAAATATGTATAAAGGTTAATATAATCTGCTAACAAATTTTTCTCGGATATAAGAGATTACTGTCATGGGAAACTTTGGGAGAACAATTATGAAATGGAAAAATAGAGTTCTTAAGTGGAAAAAAGGACTAGTCCTTAGATAAGGACCCAAGTTAAAGAATCGTTTGGAATCTGGTTTTCATGAAGGGAGGTTTCTTGGCAGTTGTCTTCTGGCCTTGGATGAAGTTCTCTTTCGCTGCAATGACCATTTTTCAGGCCTCTGTAGTGGAGGAAAGGTGAAGTTGACATCTAAAGGCATCCAGGAAGGAACATCAATTTGTTGAATTCCTAGTAAATCCCATGACGCTTGGAGGTCCTCTAGGGTGCGTATGAAGATTTGCTTGCCTTCTTTCATAACTGCAAGGCCAAACTGATAGAGCCATCTATACATCAGCTTGTTTGCAAGCAAGGTGTCCAGGAGTGGCTTTATTTTCCTCCTTTTCACCAGAGTGGAGGGCATTATGTCTTGGAAAATCTGTATCGGACTGCTGTCTTAAGATATTGGGGAAATTTCTCTCATTTTAGTTAGAATGGCTGAGGTGTGGACGTAGCTCAGAAGACCACATACTCTTTGAGAGTTTGAGGTTTTAGGTTTGGGCATCAGGGCTCTATGTACTCTTTTGATGATATTTTCAGCCCTTTCAGGACCCACTAAGGAGGTGAATATTTCCATAGTGATTTTCTTTAGAGCATCTGGAGCATATGGTTCTGGGACCCCCTTTAATGTTAGAATTTTGCACCTGCTCCTATTCTCCTGATCTTCTTCAGTTGGTGTTTTTGTTGGTCCATTTGGTCTTTCAAGGTTTCTGAAAAAGTCTAATAGGTCAGTTTGCACAGATTCAAGGGTTTCAACACTGTGACCCACTTGTTTTAGATCTGACCTAAACCCAGACAATTCCTACAGAAGTGGTTGCATTGCCTGCGCCATTGTTTTTTTTGAAGAACGATCTGAAAATTGGTGCAGGGGTTGATGAGTAGGGTCTGAATCTGAGTCAACATTACTAGAATCCATGTCTACCACTCAGGCTTGAGTTGACAGCTGGGAAGCCGTTTTCTGGGAAGACTTTTGAGGAGTAGACAACTTCTTTTTTAGAAACTTGTCGAGTTCACTTTGTTTGCGAGGAACTAGAGTGCTCTCAGAATCTTTAACACGCTCCTTATTTTTTAACCATTTTGAAATATCAATTCTGAGAGTGTGAGAAATAATATCACCACCTGTTTATGTTTTAGTTTTAAATTGGCATCTTAAGTAAGGGGGTCAGTTTGCCTTTCTTGTCGATCAAGATGGATCCCAAGCCTTAGATCTGAGATTTACTGTCTCCGTAATTGGGTTCTAAGAGATGAGTCTTAAATATACGCTGTTTTGTAGTCACTGGCCGAAGGAGCAGTAATGTATTATTGCTTATATTTTATAAGGATGACTTTTTGTCTGAAGTTGAGCAACAGATGATAGCTGTGTCTTTAAAGTTAGTTTTGGTGGATAAAATCTGCTGTTTTTATGAACTGTATGTGAGTTGTGGGAAGTTTCAATGTTTTAGTGGGACTACAGTTCCATAAAAGAACAGAAGGTGGCATTGTTATCCCTATAGTTGGAATTGGTATCTCGGAGAAGAAAAACTGACCCAACACAGTAAAAGATTGATGTTTACCAGAAGGTACAGACTTTGACTTAGAGAAAAGCAAGATTTCCTACAAGACCAATATTTGTAATACAGGGAGAAGGATATTGCTCCATAACAGAAATGCAAAAATCAAGAAGGTTATTGAGCTAATCTCAATGACCTTCTACAGCCGGATCCAGGATAATTGTCAGTCACACCTGACACACCTGTGACAGCCAGCATGCCCATGCTGCGAAAAATATCTGTGGGATAAATTGACGAGAGCTGTGGATTTGAGCTGAGCGATATATCAATTTATGCTTCATGTGTTAGTGCAAATTTCACTGAAGGGTGTTATGTGCAGATTGTGCCTTATTTGCAAAGTAGCAAAGCTAGATAGATACAAAACTTGCCTAAATTTGGTCAAATCAACAACTTTGAAAAATGTTGATGGATCAAAAATCTTTAACATTAGGAAACATCTTACTTGTTCCTCAAAGGGAATAGTATACCATGCAAGGTGGCAAATATATGTTGGGTTAACAACCAGAGAGTATAAGATCAGAGTTAGGAAACATATTTGAGATATAGAAAAAGCTTGTACCATACAAGACAATACTCTTAAATACCTGCCCCGTCACTTCAAGAATTTCTATGACTGCAATCCAGGAGGTCTTAAAATGAAAGAGTTGGCCTAGGCCCTCGAGGGGGTGACATTGGGAAAACTCTATCTCAAATGGAAAGTAAGTGGATTTATCGGCTTCGCACTTTAAGCACACAAGGGCTCAATGAGAATTTGGGTCATGCAGTATTTTTATAATGAGGTATCATGATTTTAGGGGTTTGGGAGTTTGTTTACTATAGTTTTTTTTAGTATTATATGCATTGTTATTTATGTTTTGTTTTATCTTGTTTTTAGAACTTCTGTATCAATATTTTTTGGTGGAAGACCCAAAAGTAACATCAGGTCATCAAGGCGTATCGAGCTATCTATGAATACTCTTTTGGCAAGCCCATCTCTATTTTCCTGACCACTTAGCAGGTTTCTGGAGTCGTAGAAGATTGAGAAAGTATATGTTCCGCCAAGGTAGGGGAAAAGGGGTAACTGGTATCACTTCCACATCAGAGGGACCTAAGAAACAAGAGCCTGTGGGAGGAAATAGCCTGTAAACATTAGGTCATGAACATAGCAGATAAAATAGAGTAAAGTCAAATAATAGAGCAACCGTAGTTGGAACCCAAATAAGAGTCCCACCCTTTTTTATGTTCTGCCTTCTATTTTTTTAAACAAACTTTCTGCCCTACCAAATAACCAAGTGGAATTTTTAGCCCAATGCATGCACTTTATTTTAACACATAATTATTTTAAATTCAAGGCGCGCTACTATACCCACCAATGGGGCACCGCCATGGGGACCAGGTTCGCCCCCAGCTATGCGAATTTGTATGTAGGGCGGTGGGAAGAAGACACCATTTTCCCTGGGGGGAACATACAGAAGAACCTGGTCCTATGGCAGCGCTTTATAGATGATGTTATTTTTATCTGGTCTGGGGGACCTAATTCCCTCCTACAGTTTTTAACTGATATTAATAAAAACGATTTCTTTTTAAAATTTACAGCTACCACGAGTACCCAAAGTATTAACTTTTTAGACTTAAAGATTTTTATTGACAACTCCAAGCTGCACACCTGCACTTTCAATAAGCCACTGATACTAGCAGTTTCATCCTGATTGACAGTTGTCATCCACCTAGTTGGCTTTTGAATGTTCCCAAAAGTCAATATATGAGAATATACCGCAATTGCTCAAAACCATTAGACTTTAATAGAGAGGCCGAATCCTTAACTGATAAGTTTTTAGAAAAGGGTTATAATAGAGGCCTATTGGAAACCTCTAAGGATTCGGCCATTCACCTACCTCGGCAAGACCTTTTAAACAGACAGTCTACTCAAATGGAGCCAGACCCCACTGAAATTATTCCCATAATTACGCAGTATAATTCTAACTTCTATATACTAAAAAGAATAGTGAACAGACACTGGAATAACCTCAAAGATGACAAAATTTTGGGAAAATTTATACCTAAAGCGGTTTATTTATAAAAAAAAAAACACGTAATCTGGGCAACATTATTGCATTGACAATGCACAATATGCAGGTACAGAAACCTACCACCGTACTTACTATGAATGGCTTTTTTCCTTGCCGGAAATGCAACCTATGCTCACAGACTTGCACTACTAAACAGCGTGCCATTACACAGGATGGACAAACATATACTATAAGGGACTTCATCACATGCTCCTCTGAGGGAGTCATATACCTCATTAGATGTCCCTGTGAAAAATTGTATGTGGGGCACACCAAACGCTCACTAAAAATAAGAATAAATGAACACATCAGAAATATTAAAAATAAGTTTATGGGCCACCCATTATCAAAGCATTTTATTGAGCACCATAATTGTGAAGTGGGCGGTATGCAAACTATTGGTTTTGTTCTGGTACCACTCCCCAGGAGAAAGGGCAACTATATAGCACTTATGTCTCGTATTGAGACCAAATGGATCTTTACACTGGACTCGCTTTCTCCAAAAGGTCTCAATAGTGAACTGGAACTGCTTGGTTTCTATTAAAGTCAGCTGACCCTCAGCAAGCATAAAAGGACCCTACAGCTAGAAAGGACCATCCCTGATGAAGGAAAGCATTCTTTCTGAAACCGTTAGATTATTTTGGGTCCTTTCTGCTATCCGTAATCTCCCCATTCAGCCTGTCACGTGGGGGTCACCTGACTGCATGCGTCGCACCAGGTCCTTTCCCCAGACTCCGCACCCAGCGTGGATCAAGCCTGGATGCTATTGAATGTGACCTCCTCTATGTGATTGCTGTACACCCCCACAGTGCTGTAACTTATGGGGAGCCTTCTCCCCCTTCCTTTCTTCCTTCAGAGAAGGCAATCGATCATCTCCACAACCACGTGACTGCCGCGTCATGTCAGGTCCTGGTCATACCAACGTACGCAGCTAGTAAGCTCCTGCAGACCGTGACCGCTTGGATTCTTCACACCACTGATTAGGCATATCCAGATCAACTGACATTTTCAGGTACTTTCAAATGTAATATTGCCTAGCATCTTGTGGGAATCTGCTAGCACTATATGGGAATTGCCACCGGCCGGGGCAAATTTTTTCTCCCTAGACTCTGGATCGTTTTGCGGAGTTTTTTCTGTTGGACTTGAGCCGCCCGCCAGGCCCGTGGGGTACTCGGCACCGAGCCTGTCGACTTCTATGGGGGATGTCACGGCGGCCACGACTCGGTCCGTGGCCCTGGGCGCTCACCAAAAAGGGGATATTTACAGGGGATTAATGTTCGTGATGTGATTCGTGACGCCACCTGTAGTGTCTGGCCAGGGTGACCAGCGCTGCTATGCAGGTCCTCTGGAAGGGATGGTGTTGTGCAGCTAGATGGTAAACCCCCTACAGGTGAGGCTGTGTCCTTCCAGGGCAGGTAGTTGTGGTAGTGAAGGAATGGTGCTTGTGGATGTAGCAGAGAGGAATGTGCGACGCTGGAATAATTCTAGGAGACAGTCCGAGTGCAGTTTCAAGGTTTACTCACAGTCTTTGGCCACAAGACAGATGCCCGCCTGGCACTGTGTCCTCCGGGTGAGTGGTCCAGCAACTCCCAGATAGGTTGGTCGCACTTCCCAGGACTCCCTCTCATTATGTTCCTTTCTGGCCTTCACTCTCTGTGCTCTTTACTCCTTTCTACTTCCTAGCACCTCACCATGCAAACTCTCAGTTCCAGAAGCTGGGAGCCCTTTTAGTCAGCAGATGAATCCTATGTCTGTGCGTACTTGACCCCATAGTGCCGCCTTTCTGAAGAGATGCTGGTGGTGGGTGGCAATGACCCATAAAGTGATCACCGCCGTGGGCTTACTAGCAGGGCCTGAAGCTTTCCCACTAGTCTAGGGGCCGTTCCCTGATGGCCTTGGCCCTTCCTTCTTCAGGATGGGGGCCACGGATGGATAAACCAACCACCGTGCCTTTTCGGACCCGTTCGCTGACTTTAGCAGTTTCTCCCTGAGGTGAACTCAGACGGGGACTCAGTCCTAGACTGGCTGTGCTTAAATCTCACACGCAGCCTAAGTGCTGCTGCTAACGCCACCCACCCATAACTACACCCTTTGCTAACCAGGCTGAGTCAGACCATCCTCCCGAAGGGTACGTCCGTATGCTCAGCTGGCATGGTGTGATGGATGCAGGTGTGGAGTCCTAGGGGTGCTTTCTCCTTACCTGAGAGTCAGGTGCAACACCTCTGTGGCGACTGAACCCTCAGGGGCGCCACAGAAACATTTAGGACCATTACTTGTCGGTGTAGTGCTGCCCTCTACCCAGGGTTCCAATTATGGTTGCTCTATTATTTGACTTTAAGCCTCCGTCACACACAGCGATCTCACTAGCGAGATTGCTGCTGAGTCACTAGTTTTGTGACGCAACAGCGATCTGCCCAGCGATATCGCTGTGCGACATTCAGCGACGATCAGCTGGGTATCGCTGATCGTCGCTGAATGTCCTGGACATTTTTTTCATCGTTGGTCTCCCGCTGGCCAGCACGCATCGCTGCATGTGGCAGGCAGGAGACCAGCGATCAGCTGGTAACCAAGGTACACATCGGGTTTCCAGGTGCCGGGCGGCGCCTGGAAACCCGATGTGTACGTTGGATACCAGCGCGCTGCTGCAGGGGAGCTGGTAACCAAGGTACACATCGGGTTTCCAGGCACCTGTTTGGCAGCTCACCAGCGATCATGTAGCTACACACCAGCGATCCAGACAAGTGCATATTGTTGTCGGGATCGCTGGTGTGTCGCTATGTGTGACGGGGCCCTTACTCTATTTTATCTCCTATGTTCATGACCTAATGTTTACAGGCTATTTCCTCCCACAGGCTCTTATTTCTTAGGTCCCTCTGATGTGGAAGTGATACCAATTACTCCTTTTCCCCTACCTTCCCCCTTTTTTAAAGGTACTGCTTGTCACCTTACAATACATTTCTTGCAATATACAATATAGTGCAATATACTAGTTGGGAACTGTGCAACTTAAGTTCACGTCAGTGAAATAAAATACACTGGGAATTGTGTAATCCTTTATGTTCTTGTTTCTGTGAAGTAATAAATAATTTTTATCAAGCTCTTTATACTACAGTTTAGAGGTTAGTGTGCGCAAATCTGATCTTATCTAGTTGTACCTAATTGTGACAAACCTGTGGTTTTTTGTCCAGCTTTGCTGCACTGGAGTACACACTCCAGCGCTACTGAATGCTTTGAATTTAATTATTATTTCCACATAAATAGAAAAACTAGAAATGAATAACGTCATGTTTTTTTATTTTTATAAACTATTCTGTATAAAACAAGTTTTTTTTTTTTACATGAATCAATATTTCCAACAGTAGGGCTTTTTTACCATCCTACATTATATTGAATTTTTATATATAAAATAGTATAAAACTGTTACGAATAAATGTGATCACAAATGTGATATTCTCTGTGCTTGGATGAAGATTTCCTTTCCTCAGTTGTGTTTTTCTCTGGATAGGTACTCCGCTCTACACCTTTTGTTCATGTACATCCACATAAGTATCCAAACGTATTCTGGCATCCGGTGAGCTAAAAACATCTAAAATAAGGATTTCATTAGTGAAATTAATGTTATTTGTTATAGATAACGTCTACATAATCTTTTACTAAAGCTCATGTACTACTTTAGCGAGCTGCTAGTACACACTCTGAAAAAAACTCCAGAGATATCATTTAAAATCCATTAACTGAACCCCCACCTATAATACTGGTTGCTTTGTAGGTGGCAGAAGGGAGATTGGGCACCCACAGAGCTCAGACACGACTGCACGACCGAGGCTAGATTCAGCGGTCCGCCAGCTTCAGAGCGGTCCAAGCAGGTTGTAAAGCATAGAGCATGTGGCGCACACTCTTTACTTACATAACCGGTCACCTAGACTTCAGGAAGGCCGGTAACAGGCACAGAGCTATACACTATAAAATACCTGTGTTCTTGAGAAAGGAGAGCATTTTTAGCTCTGTTTTCAATCTCTGACATCGGCCTTAAAGAACCCATCGCCCCCCACGCGACACGATCACAGGGTGCCAATCTTGTGCTATGACAGGTGGGAGTCTACTGAAGACCCTCGTGCCTATCATGATAGTAGTCCTATCAGTCTGTGAAATTTACTATATATTGCAATAAAGTTGTCTCGTAATAAACAGTATAAGAGATCAGATGATCTCAAGTTCATGTTCCCTAAGGGGACTAAAAAGAGAAAATAAAAAAAAACAAAAGCTGTGACGACACAGCATTTTATCTTAATTAACGAGACTTCTATTTTCAGTAAGCCAGGAGGAATAGACTGTTATCTATATGTTGACTTTTGAATTTATGCATTTATTCTTCAGTTGATTAACAACCATACACTGTTATCATACGAGTCTTAAACGTTGATTTTTGATAATTTTGAATGGCTAAAGGTACTGCCACACTACTCGATCCCGCTAACGATCTCGTTAGCATCGCATACTAATGAGATCGCTAGCGGGATCGTTTTAATATCGCTAGTGTGGGCCACATTTAGCGATATAGTTAACGACGCTATCGCCGTTAGCAATCTTCTTACGACTTTAGCGGTACAAAAGTACCGCTAAATCGCTAAGAAAAGGTGCCACACTTAGCGATATATACTTACCCAGCGGGAGCGCCGACGAGAAAATAGGGTCCCGAACGATTCCAGCGACGAGCGAGATCACAGCAGGAAGCTCGTCGCTGGCAGATGCCGCACACAACAACATCGCTAACGGGATCGCTAAATAGTGACGTTTTTAGCGATCCCGTTAGCGATGTTGTTTAGTGTGGCATACGCTTAAGGTTTGCCTCTTATATCAGCTCCTACAACTTATTGTCTGCTATCTTTGGAAGACACTGATGCAGGGTCATTGAACAAAGGATGTCTGCTCAATATGTTGAATGACCATTGTGTGGATCCTGTGGCTTGTTGACTTGCAAAACAGAGGAGTAAAACTATACAAATTGATTAAATAGTCAAACAATGCGAGTTAACCTCATCACATCTTCCTCTTGATGTCTGGATGCTGGCTTGAATGACAACAGTTGTGGGATATATAAGTGGAATATGCCTCTAACATTAGATATCCAGACAGCTAAGACATCCAGACTGCCAAGAGTTACAGAGATCCAAAGAATTAGAGACTCTTTACAAAACCACAGCAAGGAACACTCTACAGGATAGCTGCCAGGTCATGGCGCCATTACGAGGTACACAGATTTGACATTCTACAGGATGCCAGATTAGGGGACCACAGCCCCAGCTGAAAGAATACAGATCTGCACCATTGACCATCACTAACACCCATGGATACATTTGGGGTAGTCAGCATTTGGACCCGCTAGTCACCTCAGCCCCATGTATATGTTTGAGAAAGCCAGGATTGGGACCCACCGGTCACCTGGCTCCATGGAGATGTTTGGAGAAGCCAGGATGTGACCCTCCGGTACCTCAATGTACTGTCAGCTTCCTAAAGTTGTTGTTACCTCCTCTCTTCACGTGATACAGGTAGGAGTAGATTGCCCTGGAAGCTCTGAAGTCACAGCTGCTCTTATCCCGGTGAGACTGTAATTTTTTGCGCCAACTTGGATATTGTGTAGCGACTGTTCTACGTCTTACCTAGTTTCTGGTTCAATAAAATATTGCGCTGTCTGAGTAGTATTACGCCCTTGGTAAAAGGAGAGTGGGCGTTCGGTGGGATGTAACTTGGTCCATGCGGTTTTGGCTAGTGTGCTAGAGCACCCGCTAACTCCCGTGTCTCCACACAAGCAAACAAAAAAAACAGCAATGTATTGAAAAAAAAAACATTTAAAAAATTGAATCATCCCACTTTTCCGATTAAAAATAAAGATATAAATTATAAAAATATATATATGTGGTATCGCTGTGTCCATAAAAGTCAGATCTATTAATACGTAAAAGTTACTCAACCGGATAGGCTAACACCTTAAAGCAAAAAAAAATATCAAATTGGTGTTTTTCAGTCCCCACAACTCTGCAAAAGAATGCTTTAAAAAGTGATCTGTTATGATTTGGTAGCCGAGGAGGACAGTAACAAAAATAGCCAAGGCAGCCAGTCACCCAGAGAGGTTGGTAACTAATGGATTGCAGACCCCTAAACTCACCGCACAACTAGAAGCAGCCGTGGGACGTACGTACGATGACCTAGACGCCTCGACACAGCCGGAGAGTTAACTAAGCCTAAGATAGAAAGGGGAAAGCTAACTGCCCCGGAGTAGCGCCCCCAAAGGAATAAGTAGCCCCCACACATATATTGGCGATGAGACAAGATGAAATACAAACGCAGGCAGAAAATAGAGTAAGCAAACGCTGGGGCCCAAAATTGTCTAGATAGGACAGGGCAGAGAAGAATACTTTCTGCAATCCAGCAAAACCCTAGGAAAAATTCCAACACTTCTGATTCGAAAAAATACTGAGATCACACGATCTCTCCCCGCTAAATCAGAACTCTGGTGTGAACAAGTAGCTACCCAGCAGCCACTGAAATAACAGGGACTGAACAAATGAACCAAGATAACTGCAGGCCCCAGCAGGGGGACCCGGCTGACCTCACTCAGAAGGCAGAAAAAACAAGTGAAAACAAAACCACAGAAACAAGCAGAACATGACTTATCTGAAAGTTGCAGGAGACTGCAGAAAGCTGGCTTCCAAACTGGACCAGGAAGAGACAACTAATCACCGGCGAGGATCATGGGAAAGTTACTCCCTTAAATCTCCCCAGTCATCACTCCCAGATTGCCAATCGTACGTAGCTGGATCGTCAGCTGAAGGGGCTCTGTCCGTCAAGGCAGCTTCATTAATATCAACAGCCACCAGAGGGAGCCCCAACTCAGAATCCAGAGGATTCACAACAGTGATTGACATGTGGAATTTACTCCAAAAAGGTATCAATGAAGTAGTCAACAAAAAAAAGACCTCACACATCAGTCGAAAACATTACGCATCTCAGAACATGGTTGCAGAAGCAAAATTTTTTTTTTTTGCTTGCGAATTTTCAAATCTTTCCTGCAACTTAAATTAAAAAAAAAAATCTATGAGTTTGGGTATTGAATATTGATGTAATTATATCAATTATATTACCATGTCATTTTTACCAGGCAGTTAGCGCCATATAACAAAATCCAAAGAGTTTGTAGGAATTGCAATTTTACCTCACTTTTAGATTTTTTTTTTACCTTTTTCCAGTACATTGTATGGTAAAATTAAATGTGTCACTCAAAATTATAACTCATCCATAAAGCCCCTTCTCCTTACAAATGGCTATGTTGGTGGAAAAATAAGTTATGGCTCTTGAAAAATAATGAGGAGATAAAAACAGAAGCACAAAAGAAGAAAAAAATTGCCCAATCCTTTTACTTTAAAGGGAACCTGTCATGCAAAAATGCTAATTACTTGCAGTTATAGGGTTAGTCTGCAGGTATATAGAGTTAAAAAAGCTTCCTGGCCACCTTACTGAAATGGCAGATACTGTGAGAAAATGAACTGTTTTCCTCCCAGTAACCGCCAGCTTTCAGTCATAGCGACTTACCCAGAGTATTTGGTTAGTGTCACAACCAAGAGTGGGTGATAAATACAGAAGTGGTGACGTGTTTCTATTATACTTTTCCTCTGAATGTTCCACTCCTGATTTTGGCTTCCAAATACTGATGTAAAATACTGACCAAATAGTGAACAAGGAATTAACTTTATTTACCTGCAGATTTACCCTATATCTGCAGGTAAATAGCATTGACAGGTCCCCTTTAAACCAGTTTAAGAATAAAATATTAAGAGCTTATTTTAACCCCACAACATTGGGAAATGAAGCACTTCCCTTGACGTCCAAATATACAGTAACCCTTCAAACAATTCTATGGAAGGTGCAGAAACAGTGGAGCATATATACACGAGTGGGTAAGCAACGTGACAATTACACTGTGATCATACCTCTATGTTCCTTGTTCTTATGATTAATTCATCATATTTACCTGGATGGAGTGAGACCAGTATCCATTCGTCCTCAGTGACACTCCGATCGTTCTTACAGCGCTTCGTGCATACTCACTTGCCAGTGGTATAAACAAGGACGACTTCTTAAGTATTTGAGCATAGCCTATCATTTTTGTGACCACAAAGCCAGGATTCAGGCTCTGTATAAATATGCCCTGGGAGGAATATTCATAGTGCAATGCTTGAGTGAAACTATCCATGAAAGCCTACAAGAAAAACACAAAAGTATAATGCAGTCTATGAATCTTTTGAAAAATACAGTGTTGTCCAAGATTAAGATATTAATGACCTATACTTAAAAATGGTCATCAAGCCACAGAAATCAAGTTGCAGACACAACTCAAAATGAACTATCCAGAGGAGACTGTGAGAAGCTTGCCTTTATGGTTGAATTGCTGCAAAGAAGCTAATACTAAGCATCACAAACAAGAAAGGGAGACTTGTCAGGTGGTTTCTATATGCGTGGTCCTCACTATGAAGCGTGGAAGAGGAGGTGTGATGGTGTCAGGGTGAGGTTGGTGATTTATCCCAAATTCAAGGCACCCTTACCCAGCATGGCTACCATAGCATTCTGCAATGACATGCCATCCCATCCGGTTTGCACTTAGTGGTACCGTCATTTGTGCTTCAGCTGTACACTGGCACAAAACACATCTCCAGGCTACAAAGGAAAAGGACACAGGTTTTGCTTTATCCAACTACAAGTGGTCTTCAAGAAGATGCCCACAGAGATAAGTTGATGACCTTGCCCTCTTGACTAATAATAAAACAATAATTTACACGTAAGGAAAATAATGCCATATCTCAGGAATGCAGGAAGAAAAGAAAAACTTGCCAGATTCAGGAGAACAGTGGCATTTACATCAGTTAAATACTTACCGTATATACTCGAGTATAAGCCGACCCGAGTATA
>VIAB01000147.1:491776-502557 GCA_009801035.1 Oophaga pumilio
GGACCCGAGGACACAGCGGAACGGGGCAGGTAAGTATCGCTTATCCGGTCCGGCGCCGGGACCGTGGGAGAAGTGCAGGGGCTGCAGAGACCGGGCCGGCGGAAGGGTGAGTATACAGGACAGCTGCGCTCCCCCTCCCCTGGTATATGACTCGAATATAAGCCGAGAGGGGGACTTTCAGCCCTAAAAAATGGGCTGAAAAATTCGGCTTATATTCGAGTATATATGGTATGTATTTCTGGCAAAATGAAAATGTAGTATATTATAATTACCAAGGAAAAGAGAAATGTCCAGCTCAACTGATTCCGTGAAGATCAAATTTTATTCATATGAATTATTACATAGAGGATAAAATCTTCAGTGCAGTAGATGACAGAAGCTGATTTCAACGCGTTTCTGGAGACTAAGCTCCCTTAATCATGATATCCAGTGCAGAAAATGTGCTTCACTTTTATGCTCAATTCCGGTGAACACACAAGTGCAAGCACAAAACATAGGTCAATGAACAAAGACAAAACAATAAAATCACAAAAGGTTACAAAAATTTGTACTATACACACCAATGAAAATGTAACAGCTAGAAACAGATAATATCAAGTAAAGCAGGTGAATAGATGGTTGACGCAGACAATTCAATAAACATGGGAAATGCTGAGACCCAAAGAACGCATGTGAAATGAAATAGTGATTCAAATACAAGGGCTAATTATTTGTAACAAATTCATTTCAGAATTATTGTAAACTTTTTATAAGGATTTTTAAATAGGAAACTCAACATATATTGGAACACCTCTGACTATTGAAATAGCAGAAAATAGTAAAATGCTATCTTATAATGCTTATATGTGATCATGGCGACTAGAAAAAAAACAAAACATCTACTTAATCAGCAAGAACAATTTTATGAGCACAAAAGCTCAAAACCACGTGCAAACTATGGGGTTTAGTTATAATGATATTATGTGAAACACATTTCACTAGTAATTGAAGTACTTGAAATTTATGCAAAACAAATAGTGGAGTAGTTTGAAAATACCAAAAAAAAAACCTAATGAAGTACTTTATTCACGATCTCAAGCAAATGGATTGCTGAATATAATTTAGTAAAACAACATCATATCTTTTCTCTTGTTCAGACCCAGAGGCACCCTGGTGTTCAATTTGAACATCCACCATGCCCCCCTACTTCTTAGAGTGGTTTCAGTGTCGCCTCCTCTGTTGGACCTGAAGATTTTTTTTCTATGCCATAAACTTTAAAAGAATTTAAATTGCCACAATGGCAGTCTATGAAATCTTTGGAAATTTGCGATATACTGTATTTCTCTCAGAGCTTACATTTTCCATGTCATGGATGTGCTCTCGAATCCTGATTTTGAGCTGGCGCTTGGTACTGCCAACATATTTCAAGCAACAAGAAACACATTCCATGACATAGATCACATTAGAGGTATTGCAATTAATAAAAGTCTTAATTGGAAACATATTCTGCCCACTACAGTCTGTAAAGTTGGAACATTTCGAAGAAAATTTACATGGTTCCATGTTGTGAATGTGCTAGAGATGGTTTCTGAGCAGAGGCTCCCTCTGGTGGTTACAGACAGTACTGAACCTTTCAGCGAGGAATGGCAATCTGGGATCACTGACTGGACTGATATAAGGGAGGTTCCCTCCCATGATGGTCGCCGGTGAGCAATTGTTCTTGTCTCAATTGTGGTTCCTGGTTCATTTGGAAGTTTCTGGAGTCTTGCCTACACCTGCTGCTTTCAGATAAGATATTTTCTGCTTTTCTTTCCAAACTATTTTTCCCTTCTGTGAGTACCATATAATTTTAGTTTTTGGCCGGTGATAATGTTATGTTTAGGTAGCTGAGGAGAAAAAGCAAAAACGGTAATACACCAGAGAGGCTGGAACCTATTGAATTGCAGTAACCTGAACTAACCACAGAACTAGAGGTAGCCGTGGAGCGTTCCTACGTTGATCCTAGATGCCTCGTCACAGCCCTTATTAGTGAGCCAATTTGTGGCATTAGTTTTAAAAGGTTTCAGGCAGTGGTGTCCTTTCTCATTTCTAATAATTATTTTTGCTTCAATAATATTTTTTACAGGCAAATTAATGGCATGTCTATGGAGGCAAAATACTCCCCCTCTCTCGCCAATCTCATAATGGGTTGGTGGGAGGAATTGTATGTATACTGTACACTGTTGAAAATCCTTTCAAAGACCACATTTTGTGGTATGCTAGATATATAGATGACGTCATCATAATATGGGGATCTGATGCGTCCATAGTTTGCACGTGGTTTTGAGCTTTTGTGGTCATAAAATTGTACTTTCTGATTAAGTGGTTGTGTGTTTTTTTCTAGTCCCCATGCTCACATATAAGCATTATAAGATAGCATTTTACTATTTTCTGCTATTTCAATAGTCAGAGTGTTCCAATATATGTTGAGTTTCCTATTTAAAAATCCATATTTAAAGTTTACAATAATTCTGAAATGAATTTGTTACAAATAATTACGGTAGCTCTTGTATTTGAATCACTATTCCATTTCACATGCGTTCTTTGGGTCTCGGCCTTTCCCATGTTTATTGAATTGTCTGCGTCAACCAAAAGAGAGAAAAAAATTTCACTCTTTTGAGTCTTTATATCTATTCACCTGCTTTACTTGATATTATCTGTTTCTAGCTGTTACAGCTTTTTATCATACTCATGATGTTTTTCCATTTTTCATTGGCGTGTATGGTACAAATTTTTGTAACCTTTTGAGATTTTATTGTTTTGTATTTGTTCATTGACGTGTTTTGTGCTTGCACTTTAGCATAAAGTTAGTTTAGCATTTAGTTAGTTAGTTTAGCATTGTCTCTAGTGATGAGTGAGTATGCTTGTTGCTCGGGTTTTCTTGAGCATGCTCGGGTGTTCTCCGAGTATTTGGGCGTGCTCGGAGATTTAGTTTGTGTCGACGCAGCTGCATAATTTGCGGCTGCTAGACAGCCTGAATAGATGTGAGGGTTGCCTGTTTATTAGGAATCGTGCAGCTGCGACGACACAAATTAAATCTTTCCTTGTGCAAATGAGAATAAAGATAATCCGTCTACAATGTGACAGCCCTTGAGATATTTGTAGACAGCTATTAAGTCTTCTCTTTTGCAAGCTAAACCTTTCCAAACCCTCTAACCGTACCCCATAGGACATGGTTTTCAGACCGGTCACCATTCTGGTAGCTCTTCTCTGTAGTTGCTAAAGATTGTTCGTGTCTTTTTTAAAACGTGGTGCTGGTAAATGGACACAGTTTTCCAGATGAGGTATGACCAAGGAAGAGTAGAGGGAGATAATTACTTCACGTGATCTAGACTCTATGCTTCTGTTACTGCACTCTAGAATTGCATTTGCCTTTTTGCTGCTGCATCACACTGTTGACTTATGATTAGTCAGTGATCTATTAGTATAGCCAAGTCTTTTTTACATCTGTTGTTGATTAGCCCTATTCCTCCCATTCTGCATTTGCTTTTTTTCATCTTTTTGAATCGTCTCTCTTCTCTAGAATTAGCTATCCCTCCTAGCTTTGTGTCATCAGCAAATTCAATTAGTTTACCCTCAATTCCTTCATCTAAATCATTGATAAGGATGTTGAACAACACAGGGCCCAGAACAGAGCCCTGTGGTACCCACTTGAGACATTTTTCTAACTGGGTGGCAAGCCATTTATGACCAATGAGGATACACAGCATTGTATCATAATTAACCAGACACCATTTTTTAGCAAGCCAGAAAGAATAGACTGTTATCTATATGTTGACTTTTTCATTTTTAATTCATGTGTTTCGTTCTGGTTGGTCAAGAAAACAGACTTTTGCTTGTGTAAGACTGTAATATTGACTTGTAAGTTAACATTTGATATAACATGTGAAGATCAGTTGATGTTACATTTACTTTCTGTGAGAAAACAAATGGAAAATAGGAATTTTTGGTCTTCTCAACACCATTTTTTACCGTTTCACCATTTTCATCCCGTAAAAATCCTATAGCATCTTTGACTTTTCTTTCACTTTTGACATACCCCCAAATATTTATATTTGCTTTTGACATCTCTTGCAAGCCTTAATTCATTTATCGGTTTTAGATAATCTGGTGCATGCCCTGCAGGTTCTGCAGACAGCATTATATTGTTCTTTAGATATGCCTCCCTTTTTTGATAAACATTTCTTTATTTCTTTTAAGGATGTTACAGCCAAAATCCTTATGTTTTGAGGAGCTTTTCCACCAACTCTTCATAGTTATCGGCTCTTGCGTTTCTCAAAAATGTAGTTATCCCTAGGGCAAATGCTACCCAATGCAGCCTTTTCCTTGCCCTGCAACAAACGGAGAAACTCCACATCTTGAAGAAGCTTACAAATCTAAAGGTCCAATAAATACTCCATTCTTTATCTTTGCTTCACTCAACCTTAGAAATTTATCAATGAGATACTTGAATGCTTTTATATTTTTATCCATTTCCTTTACAATGTTCTCCATTAGGTCCAACTTTATATGGAATGGTGGTAACGAAATCTTATGTTGGTCAACAAGTGCTGGATGCAGGACATTTTTATTTCCTGGCTGAAGTGAATGTTAGAGAGGCCAGTCTCTTTAATTATAGTGATAGTCTCTTGCACGACTATCCCACTCACACAGAAAGCAGCAGTACTTTGTGTATCTACCCTGGAGACCAAGTAAGAGGGCAACCACATTTAAGTTACCACAGAGGGACCACTAATGTTGGTCATAGTTCAGGCACCTCAACAGCTGTTTCATGTTGTCATAGGTTTGTTTTATCTGGACTGAATAAACTGGAATTGAAGGTAGCGCATTTTCATTATGCAGCAAGACGACTTTCAGACTTGTTTTGGATGAAGAGCCTCCATTCCTCTGGATTATGACTTATATTCAAAGCTTTCATTAAACTGTTAATGTTGCATGCCACAAGATCTCCCTCCATGAATAATATTGGACAAGATCTTTATCACGGTTGCGAAACAAAGAAATCCAGACATCGCCCACTAGGAGATTCCACTGCTATAGCCTGGATCCTAAGAGCTCAGCCTTACTCTTAGGCAGATCCAAATATCTAATAAGATCATTCAGTTCACTTTGTGTTATAAGGTGTGGTTCAGTTGAGATTGCTGACAGAAAGTCTCAGCCGTGAGAGGAAGATGCTTCATGACACTAAGTGCCCTCTTCTTTCTCCTCACTTGACGCTACTGAAAATGTTGCTAGTGCTTTTGCAACCGGCTGTTCCTCTGTATATGGTATTTGACATATTGCAGATGAAATATTTGGATACTGCAAAGTCCGTTTCTTCTTCCTTGAAACTCTTTCCTAATGTGGAGCACCATGCAAAAATAGCAATTGGTAGTCTGATCAGCTGGCTCTCTCTAGGTCATTGGAACTGCAAAAGGCATAGATTCCCTCTTCCCACGCAACCACTGGGTTAGATGTGATGCACATGTATTGCAGCATATATGTGGAGTCCAACTCTTGTACTGATCGATTATTCTGCAACCAAAATACTGGTTGTAGGATTTCCTTATCATGGTAGTCAAGTTTCGCCTTTGTGACTCAAAATTGACTTCCCCAAATATGTAGTGAAAACTATCTGGTTTGTTAATGCAAGAACAAGGCATAGCTGAAAAAATATATAGCAACAAGCTAAGAATTTAAGCCCTAAAATCCTAAAACTACACTTTACACAGAGACAATTTTTAAAAGTAGGCGATGCAACTGTAATTAGGATTACGTCATCGGAGCTGAGTTGGCATTTTTTGATTGGTCACTAAGACGATAGAAGACTGAAGGCTCAATAGACAAAATAGATTACGTAAAAGACGAGCTAACAATGCAATAATGATGATGAAATAATAAAGATGCAATTTTTCTATAAGTCTATATGAAAGGTGTCGTAAATAATTATAACCTCCTCTGAATCGTGAAAATTAGAGCCAATCAGCAAATTTAAGCATCATATTCATTTTCAGCACCGCAAAATTAGTTTACCGTATATACTTGAGTATAAGCCGAGATTTTCAGCCCATTTTTAGGGCTGAAAGTGCCCCTCTCTGCTTATACTCGAGTCATATACCAGGGGGTCGGCGGGGGAGGGGGAGCACGGCTGTCACATATACTCACCCCCTCCTGGCACGGTCTCTGCAGCCCCCCTGCTTCTCCCATGGTCTCTGGTGCCTGTGTTCAGTAGTCACGTGGTACCGCTCATTAAAGTCATGAATATGCGCATATTCATGACTTCAATGAGCAGTACCACGTGACCGCTGATGGAAGGAAGAGCTGCGGCGCCGGAGACAATGGGAGAAGCAGGGGCTGCAGAGACGCACCAGGAGGGGGTGAGTATGACGAGGAGGATGGGGGGAACCATGAGATATTCACCTGTCCCCGTTCTACTGCTGTGCACCGCTCTGTCCTCGCGTCCTCTGGCTGTGACGTTCAGGCCAGAGGGCGCGATGACGTGGTTAGTGCGTGCCCTCTGCCTGAACATTCACAGCCAGAGGACCCAGAAGACACAGCAGCGCACAGCGGTGGAACGGGGACAGGTGAATATCACAGGAGCCAGCGGTGACACCGGCACCTGACCCCCACAGCGCACCAGTGTCCACGTCTGCTCAGGACACCGGCACCTAGCCCCCAGTGACGAGAGGTGAGTATGTCTTTTTTTTTTACTAGCAGCAGCATATGGGGCCTATTCTATGGGGCATCTTATGGGTGCATAACCTTTATGGAGCAGCATATGGGGCCTATTCTATGGGGCATCTTATGGGACCATAACCTTTATGGAGCAGCATATGAGGCCCGAATATCTTATGGGCCCATAACCTTTATGGAGCAGCATATGGGGCCTATTCAATGGGGCATCTTATGGGCGCATAACCTTTATGGAGCAGCATATGGGGCCTATTCTATGGAGCATCTTATGGGGCCATAACCTTTATGGAGCAGCATATGAGGCCCGAATATCTTATGGGTCCATAACCTTTATGGAGCAGCATATGGGGCCCATTCTATGGATCATCTTATGGGGCCATAACCTTTATGGAGCAGCATATGGGGCATAATCTATGGAGTATCTTATGGGGCCATTATTAACCTTTGTGCAGCATTATATGGGGTGTATTTTGTATGGAGCATCTTATGGGGCCATCATGAACTGTATGGAGCATTATATGGGGCTCCTGATTAAATATGGATATTCAAAAACATTTAACCTACTGATGTCTCAATTAATTTTGCTTTTATTGGCATCTATTTTTATTTTCGAAATTTACCAGTAGCTGTTGCAGTTCCCACCCTAGGCTTATACTCGAGTCAATAAGTTTTCCCAATTTTTTGAGGCAAAATTAGGGGGTCGGCTTATACTCGGGTCAGCTTATACTCTAGTATATACGATACTTCAAATGTTTTCAGATCAGAACCAATTTGGCTGTGGAACAGCATATAATTGTAGGAGCCTGGTGTAATCATGAGCTACGAGCTTTCCCCGCTCTCTTAATGTTGACTGACAGTTTTGTCCTCATACACTGTAGGACTCTTTAGGTACGTGCACACAATGTCATTTGGACACCTGGTTTAGCAAGTGGAAGGACATCTGGGGTGGTTTGCAGCAGCCTTGTAACTGGCATTTTTTTTAAACATTATTTATAGAATAGTGAAAGGCTTCCAAGCAGAAAACCGCTTGAAGAATGCACAAGTCACTTCTCATAAGTGCGCTAAGTCTTTAAAAATGTGATAGGGTTAAGAGAAGTTCAAAAAGACTGAACATATGAACAGCCAGTCATTCTGACTTTACACTGCAAATGTTCATTCTTTTTAGGATTTTCTAAGCTCTTTTTCAGGTGGGTTTCAGTGCTGACCCGCCTGAAAAAACCCTTAGGTCACAGTGCTGGCAGCAGTATGATTTTATTGAGTTTTACAAAGCTACAGAATATTTACATGTAACACACTGCTGAAATCAGCAAATAAACGTGGTGATACATTATTGAAGAAAATGTATATTTTTGTTTTAGATGTAGCATTAAATATACCTTGGAGGCAGCATATACCGTCATCAGAGGAACGGATTTCCAAGATGTTATCGAGGAGACGTTGATTATTGCTCCCCTCTTCCGCTGTAACATACCAGGCAGCACCACATACACCATCATTACAGCCGCCACAATGTTGACATTGATGATCTCAAGACTTTTTTCTTCTGGAACTTCAGTGAGGCAGGCTGGATAATCATAAAGCACTCCCGCATTGTTCACCAGAATCCCAACATCTACATCTACCAGAGCCTCCTTAATGGATGGAAAGACCTCAGGGCCCTTGTTGAAATCGGCAACTATGATACGGGTTTTCACCCCGTAGGTTGCTGTTATGGCCTCAGATACATTTTGAAGCTTTTGGATGTTGCGGCCTAACAAGATTATGTTCACTCCGTGACTGGCCAACTGCTCAGCATAGGCTTTGCCAATACCATCTGAGCCTCCTAGGGTGACCAAAAAAATAAAAGCAAAAAAACCCAACCATATTAGTATTGTATTGAATGAAAAGTACAACAATTGAAATTAATCTGCAAAAAAAAAAAGTGTACTATGGCATTAATAGTAGATAAGGACACAGCGCCTCTTGGAAACACCAAGTGGCACAA
This sequence comes from Oophaga pumilio, assembly GCA_009801035.1. Lineage (NCBI taxonomy): Eukaryota > Metazoa > Chordata > Amphibia > Anura > Dendrobatidae > Oophaga > Oophaga pumilio. Next base: position 500,451 of record VIAB01000147.1, read on the forward strand.
ACATTTGGCGAGCTCCATACACCTTGCTTTGTGGAAAGCATGAGGCCTATCAGTAGTCTCCTGCTCAGTGATGCAGCAAACAACATTTCTAAAGGATTTCTTCAGTGGTTTCAGTACAATGTTTATATTGTTTTAACCCTTTTTGCATTTATTTTTTTATAACTACTGCCTAAAATCCATAACTTTTACATTTTTCCATCAAAGTAGGGGCTTGGTTTGTATGGCTTGAGTCGTATTTCCTAATGGCATCATTTTGGGGTACATGTAACAAATTGAAAATATTTTATGGGGGGGGGGGTAGGATTTAGGAATAGAAAAAGACAATTCACCTCCGCAATTTATTTTTTAATTAAAAAATGTGCAGTACCCGCTGCATCCACTATACAAAGTGGGAGGTTTCTATATGCTCAGGCTCATGCATTGCTTATATCCAGCAACCGGAGTAGATTTCAGCGGGGTCACCAGGTGTCGGATCCTAGTTGATCTCATATTAACGACATATGTAGAGGATAGTTATCAATTGCTTAGTGTCGGACTGCCCCTTTAATCTTATTTTGTGGCTCAATACAATAACAGTGAGAAACAATTTCTCTTTTTTCACGTTTCACTAGCTTTGCTTACATCTTTTTTTTTTACCCATTTCCCAACTCTATAAATGTATGGCGGATGGTGTTAAAGACTTATAGTGACTTACAAGTCATGGTCTGTGTACACATTATATAGCCGTCGGCCAAACGATAGTTCAGTTGACAGATCTCTCCTGATATTTCCATGCAAATGAACACTCTGCTCAGCCAAGTGTACTTTTCTCCAGGGAATACAAAATAGGACCAGCCCATGAAATTCAGCATGCTGGATGCTTCTCTTCCCCAACATCATTTGTCCAAGCAGGAGTAGAGAAGCCCCAATTCACACTGAAGTTTTGCCGGATTCCTACCGATATCAGCGAGTTTGACTGACTCTAGTCTGATGTGTATGGGGGTCTTTAGTAAGGTAGGGGGTGAAGGGTACCTTTTACCTCTCTGATAGATAGTTCTTTACATTTTATTCAGTATTTTACTGAGTACAGGCATTTACATTGATAAAGATATACGGTATTGTATTTTCTGTACCATCCTCACTTACCGGTGACTACTGCCCACTCTCCATATTTCAGTATTGTATCGGTGTTACTAAAAATTAGAGGAAAGACTTGATGTTTTATCAGGCTACAACACCCACTCAGTAAATGAAGACCTTTCCGCACTGTGTAGCAGGCTCCAACTATGGCCAGAATATCCAGATTATTGTGGTAGGATTGTACAACCTCTTTGGCAAGTGAGACAATGGTGCCTTGCACAATGTTTCCCAGCTTGGCAATATTAACGTTGTATGCAGACATCTAAAAAACAATATAAAGGAGGATTACATTCTTTACATACTACTTAGTACTACACATTATAGATTTATTTTACATAGCTCCACATGTGTGCATATCATTCAATGCCAGATGCCCCTCTTCCCCCTTGACTTATAATGGGGTCCAACAAGTTCATTGTTTTGACTGATACAGGCTATGAACATGTACTTACACACAAATACCCATAGCTATATCTGGATATTAAAGATTCAGAACAGCATTCACTCACAAGATTGAGTTCACACCTTTTGGCAGGCACGGCACTGAATAAGGAACGTGCCTCTGACTGCGTAGCCCCCATAGACCTAGCTAGATGCTCAGATAACGGTGCCAGAAGTTCCCCCCCTCCCACTATTCCCCCCCTCTGGTAAGGCTACACTGCGACCCCCGACTGACCAATGGGAAAAGGAGGAGGGGGCGGTCAGTCACACCCACGGGGGTTAAATCCAGGTACCAGGGGTCAGCGCTTCCTCTTTCTCCTCTGCTGACCCCTGGTAGCTGTTGTGCGGACCACCGGACCTCCTCCTTCTACCATGTCGTATCCCACGATCGAGCCCGTGCGGCAGAGAGCAGCACAGGAAGGTGAGCCATGGGTGCAAGCCCTTTTAGCTGGCCTGGGAGCTCACCTCCCTGTGCCCTCTCCGGCCCCTACAAAGGCTCCTTAGGCGCCCCATGAGGCCGCACGGGATCCCACACCGCCGGACACGG
>VIAB01000148.1:53230-64871 GCA_009801035.1 Oophaga pumilio
TTATTCATTGTGATAGTTATTATGCAGTGACTTAGCTCCACCTATTTTTATTTATTTCTTGTATGCTGTATATACCTTATGTAGACATGGCTGAACGATAGGTGCCACATTTTGGCATATTGACAAATATCACCCGCTCACGCTCACCATTGCATTTCGTTTTTATCGTTCTTTGCATTAATAAGAGTGGCTTTTAATATAGTTCTGTGTGCACATTTTTGTGTATATAATCCCCTGATTTCAGTACATGTTCACACAGAATCCTATGGCTGATTGCTTGTGGGGCACCCACCAGCTCAAATTTTCCACCACTTCTACACAAACTTCTTAGTACCTTAGTGCCCCAGTGGTGTCCTACACAGAACTAATACCTTGCTTTTGCCCTCCCCCACAGTAACAGTATATGCCAATATAAAATACATTACAGTAACGATGTCCCCTTTTTACCCCCACCCACACACAGTTTATACTGTATATCCTCCTTTTTGTTCCTGTTACAATAGTAATGCATGTGACCCCTTTTGTGGCTCCTGTACAATTGCAATTCTAGATAAATTCCTTGAGTGGTGTAGTTTCCAGTTTCCAAAATGGGGTCACTTGTGGGGAATGTCCATTGGTTAGACACATCAGGGGCTCGGCAAAGGTGACTTAGCATACACTATTGATTCCAGCCAATTTTAAATGATGCTTCTTCTCTTTTGAGCTCTGCCGTGCACCCGAACAGTAGCTTTTCTGTTATGATTTGGTAGCTGAGGAGAGCAGGCAAAAACGGCAATACACTAGAGAGGTTGGAATCTACTGGATTGCAGTACCCTGACTAACCACCACAACTAAAGGCAGCCGTGGAGCGTTCCTATGTTGGTCCTAGACGCCTCGTCACAGCCTGAGAGGTTAACTACACCTAAAGATAGAAAGAGGAAAGCTATCTGCCCCGGAGCAGATCCCCAAAGAACATAGGAAGCCCCCAAACATGTAATGGCGGTTAGACAAGAGGAAATACAGACACAGACAGAAAATAGTATGAGCAAACGTTGGGGCCCAATCTACCTGGACAGAAAAGGATAGGAAGGACACTTACTGCAATCCAAAAAACCCTAAAAAATACCAACTCTACTAATTGCAAAAACACCTGAGATCACACGACCTCTACCACCTAAATTAGTTCTCTGGTGTCACAAAACTAAGCCACAGCCACTGAAAAAACTGGAAAAGGCAAATGAACAAATAACAGTGGCTCAGATAAACTGAGAGGAGCACAAGCCCCCGGAGGGGACCTGGCTGACCTCCACAGAAGTGCAGGGAACAATGCAAAAAGCAAGCACAAAAATAAAAGCAGAAAATATCTTATCTGATAGCAGAAGATGCAGGCAAGACTCAGCAAGCTTCCAAGTGAACCAGGAACCACAGTGGAGACAAGAACAATTGATCACCGGCAACCATGATGGGAGGGAACCTCCCTTATATAAGACCAGTCTGTAACTCCTGATTGCCAATCCTCATTGAATGGGTCAGTACTGTTTGTAACCACCAGAGGGAGCTTCTGCTCAGAATTAATTTCTAACACATTCACAACACTTTTCCGCACATATGGGGTATCGATGTACTCAAGAGCCAGAAATGATGTCTAAAACACCTTAGAATAAAGATAAAAAAGGCAACTCTTAAGAAATGGTAAAATCTAAACATCAGGTCTGTCAAGAACTCTCTCAAATTCATTACTCTGAATTTATACAACTTTCCATTTTAATGAGGGTAAGGTCAGTGTTAATTTTTAGCAAAAAGGTCAAATCCCTCATCTTAGTCTGTGACCAGTTTTGCTTGAAATGTTATTTATGGCAGAAATGCAAAGTGTTTTTGAATTCCTTTGTTTGCTTTTACTAAATTGAATTTGATCAATCTCACGAAACCTTCGGACTTCATGCCCTTGATGTTTTTGGCTGTACATCTTGTGTTGAATCTTTGGTGCAAATAATTTTTAGCTACATTATAATCCTGATTCTTTTTTTTGGAAGTACTACTTAAACATTCGGGGCTTTGTTCTTTACTCTGTTGGCACTTACTTTAGGTCTCATAATAGTCCCACTGTTTATCTTTCTGCCTGTTACGCTCTACTGCCTGCGCCTGCTTGTACAATAGGATTGCTTACATTGGCAACTACAGCTTCCAGGTGAAATAACATATTCCAAGTTAAGTGTCCTGTATATTTCTATATTGGCAGTATGAGAATACTCTTACATGACCAGCAGTGTTATTGTACTGTCGTTTCCTCACTATCCATTTCAGCAGTTGGACAGCGATACATAGTAATGTAAACTGGAATGCAGTCCTAGAAACCACCTTTTTATCCTACCACTGACCACTCAATAGGGGGCTCAATTTTTTCTTGAAAATTGCTTCAGTTTTTGTATTACGATATTGTAAATTTGTATGTCCAGATTGTGGTTGCATCCTGAGGATGAAGTTGTATTACTTCGAAACTTGTAGCTTTGTTAATCGCAAAATAAAACCTGCTTCGTAATTAACTCCATCTCTTGAGTCCGTTCATGGAATTTCACCAGCAGTGCAAGAAAACCGCTTTCTTCTATTTAGCTATCTTCTGGTCTTTGATCCATGGTTTGTAGCAGCTAGGATACACCTAGAAACTGTTCAAATTGCAACATCATTAGATGGGCAAGCACACTTTTTTATACTCCATTGTTTTCATGGATAAAACCTTATTTGTGCTATTTTGCTCCACAAATTTTATCATGAATATTGTAAATCTGAAGTTAGTGATAATGTGGTTAAAATAAATAATGCCATATTCTAAAGTATTTTTTATTAGGTTTTTAAAAAATGTAACTTGGATTTGCCCTTTTAGGCACTTTGTATGCAACTACCATATACAGTGCCTTGAAAAAGTATTCACACCCTGTGAACTTTCGCCATTACACAATATCAAATATAAATGCATTTTATTGGGATTTTATGTGATATACCAACGCAAACTAACAAGTAATTGGGAAGTACAAAAGAAATGATACATGGTTTTCTAAATATTTTAAAATCTAAATCTGAAAATTGTGACATGCATTTGTATTCAGTCCCCCTGAATCAATACTTTGTAGGACCACTTTTCACTGGAATTACTGCTGCAGTCTTTTGGGGTAGGTCTCCACCAGCTTTGCACATCTAGAGGTTGAAATGTTTGCCCATTCCTCTTTGTACACTCGCTCCAGCTCAGGGAGATTGGATGGAGGTGTCTGTGAACTGCAATTTTCAAATCTTGCAACAGATTCTCAAAGGGATTTAGGTCTGGATTGTGACTGGGCCATTCTGGGGCCATGCTTTTCTCTAAACCATCTATTGTGGTTCTGGCAGTATGCTTAGGGACATTGTTTTGTTAGAAGGTGAACCTATTCTACAGTCTCAAGTCTTTTGCAACCTCTAACAGGTTTAGTTAGGTAGACGGCCATGTCCTGGTAGGTTTGCAGTTGTGCCATACTCCTTCCATTTTTGGATGATGGATTGAACAGTGTTCCATGAGATGTTCAGAACTTGGGCTATTATATTATAACCAAACCCTGCTTTACTCTTCCCTGCAACTTTATTTCTGGCCTGTCTGGTGTATTCCTTGGTTTTCATGAAGCTATTTGATACCTAATGTGCTTAAACAAACATCTGAGGCCTTCACATAACAGCAATAGTTATACAGAGAATACATGGTGGACTCAATTTACTAATTATGACTTCTGGAGGCAATTGGTAACTCAGGATTTTATTTAAGGGTATCCGACTACAAGGGGCTGAATACAAATGCACGTCACAATTTTAAGATTTATATTCTTAAAATAATTAGAAAACCATGTATTATTTCCTTACACTGAAAAAAAATGTGGAAAAGTTCATGGGGTATGAAAACTTTTTTAACCCCGTTGTGGTTTTTTTGCTCCCTTTCTTCCCAGAGCCATAACTTTTTTATTTTTCCGTCAAAATGGCCATGTGATTCTACAGGTCATTATGAGTTCATAGACACCAAACATGTCTAGGTTATTTTTAATTTCAGTGGTGAAAAAAAAATCCAAACTTTGGTAAAAAAATAAAAATGGCACCATTTTCCCGAGACCCGTAGCGTCTCCATTTTTCATGATTTGGGGCTGGGTGAGGGCTTATTTTTTTGAGCAGCAAGCTGACATTTTTATTGATACTATTTTGGTGTCCAGTCATGGCCAAAAGTTTTGAGAATGACACAAATATTAATTTTTACAAAGTCTACTGCTTCACTTTTTCTAATGGCAATTTGCATATACTCCAGAATGTTATAAAGAGTGATCAGCTTAGCAGGAATTACTTGCAAAGTCAATATTTGGCTAGAAAATGAACTTTATCCCCCAAAACACATTTCAACATCATTGCAGCCCTGCCTTAAAAGGACCAGCTAACCTCTTTTCAGTGATTGCTCCATTAACACAGGTGTGGGTGTTGATGAGGACATGGCTGGAGATCAATCTGTCATGATTAAGTAAGAATGACACCACTGGACACTTTAAAAGGAGGCTGGTGCTTGGCATCATTGTTTCTCTTCTGTTAACCATGGTTATCTCTAAAGAAACACGTGTAGTCATCATTGCAATGCACAAAAATGGCCTAACAGGGAAGAGTATCGCAGCTAGAAAGATTGCACCTCAGTCAAAAATCTATCGCATCATCAAGAACTTCAAGGAGAGAGGTTCCATTGTTACCAAAAAGGCTTCAGGGCACCCAAGAAAGACCAGCAAGCGCCAGGACCGTCTCTTAAAAGTGTTTCAGCTGCGGGATCGGGCTGCCAGCAGTGCAGAGCTTGCTCAGGAATGACAGCAGGCAGGTGTGAGTGTATCTGCACGCACTGTGAGGCGGAGACTCTTGGAGCAAGGCCTGGTCTCAAGGAGGGCAGCAAAGAAGCCACTTCTCTTCAGAAAAAACATCATGGACAGACTGATATTTTGCAAAACGTACAGGCAGTGGACTGCTGAGGACTGGGGTAAAGTTATTTTCTCTAATGAATCCCCTTTTCGATTGTTTGAGACATCAGGAAAACGCCTCATTCGGAGAAGACAAGATGAGCGCTACCACCAGTCTTGTCTCATGCCAACTGTTAAGCATCCTGAAACCATTCATGTGTGGGGTTGCTTCTCAGCCAAGGGAATCGGCTCTCTCACAGTCTTGCCTAAAAGCACAGCCATGAATAAAGAATGGTACCAGAATGTCCTCCAAGAGCAACTTCTCCCAACCCTCCAAGAGCAGTTTGGCGATCAACAATGCCTTTTCCAGCATGATGGACCACCTTGCCATAAAGCAAAGGTGATAACTAAATGGCTCAGGGAACAAAACATAGAGATTTTGGGTCCATGGCCTGGAAACTCCCCAGATCTTAATCCCATTGAGAACTTGTGGTCAATCATCAAGAGACGGGTGGACAAACAAAAACCTAAAAATTCTGACAAAATGAAAGCATTGATTGTGCAAGAATGGACTGCTATCAGTTAGGATTTGGTCCAGAAGTTGATTGAGAGCATGCCAGGGAGAATTGCAGAGGTCCTGAAGAAGAAGGGTCAACACTGCAAATATTGACTTGCTGCATTAACTCATTCTAACTGTCAATATAAGCTTTTGTTACTCATATGTCTGCAATCATTATATTTCTGTCTGTGATAAAAACATCTGTCAAACACACATAAAAACCAGAGGGCAGCAGATCATGTGAAAATATAATATTTGTGTCATTCTCAAAACTTTTGGCCATGACTGTAGAAACAATCTTTTGATCTCCTTTTATTGCATTTTACTACAATGTAAAACATTTACTGGATGCAGAGCAATTTACTGGACGCAGTGGTATACAGCTGCTGAATGGATGAATGGTAGACCATTCGGAGAAATTGTGGAAACCAAAGAAAAAAGCCAAACATGTGATCAAGAGAATACGGGACACGAAAGTATATAAAGATAAAAGACCTTTATTGACAAAGTGGTAAGGGTTGGCACCCCATAAAAGAGGTGCCCGTACCATCAATAAAAAGAAAACATAATCATGTACAGTAAAAAATTGTTACAAAAACCAAACCCCAAGATAATGAATAAATGCTATATATTAATCTATTTATAATTGATAAAATCAGAAAAGGGTGGGCGCAAGTAGGATGGGGAAAAGGTATCAGCCGCAAAAAAGGACAATACCACAAAGTTGTCAAATGATAAAAAATGAACAAAAAAGCTTTTGCGCTGTGAAGATACCTGTTTACCCCAAATGAAGTTACAAAATAAAGTCAAATATTAACACCTGTCAGTATGGAATAAAATGGTTTACCTCATATCCATATTAGGAGTAGGCATATTGCTCATATGCACTGGATGAAGTACACCTTCTGTAATAGGAAATGCTGTGCTGGCAGTTCTAGGGTGCGTCTCTTCAGAAGCGGTGTCCCGGCGGATGACACACGCTTCCTGTAGCCTCGTGTCCCACGCAGTGCGAGCGATGACCAGCTCACGTTCAGGACCTGCGGTTTCAGAGAGACGGTGGCAGGACCAGGCGTGACGTTGCAGTCACATGACTGAGGGGGAGTATGGGGCGCGACAAGGACCTGTTCCTACGCGTTTTGAGAATCACGGTTATCTTCGTCAGGGATGGTCCTAGTGAGGGAAAGGCTGCCTTATATAGTATATAACCCTATGCCGCATTTACTCAAAAGCAAACAGCTCCACTTCACTATTAAGTCCCTTAGGTTTCATTGAATCCAAATTAAAAATCCATCTTGTTTCAGCACGGGACTTTTTTTTATATAATCTACTCTTCTCCAATCTTTTTTCACAATTTCAATGCCTGTGACTACTGTGTCATTGATTAGTCTATTATGACAATCAGAATAGTGCTTAGATAGAGGGTGTCCATCAAATTTCTTTTTAATATTCCTGAGGTGTTCATTTACCCTAATCTTTAGTGGGCGTTTTGTTCTTTCCACATACACTTTGTCACATGGACATCTCAGGGAATAAATAACCCCTGGAGAGGTACAGGTGATAATATCGCAGATACTAAACACAGTTGCTCCGTTTGAGACAGAATACTGTTTACTTAAATTCAGGGATTTGCACATCGTACATTTGTGGCATGGAAAGTATGAAGGTGAATTCAATGTCAAAAATGTGGGGGATTTCTTTTTAAAAATATAAGTTGGTATAGAAAGAGCTATAATATTATCCAAATTTTTGTCTTTTCTGTAAACAAACCTGGGATGTGGAGGTAATTTTCCACCTATTACCTTATCCTCTTTTAGTAGATCCCAATATTTGCCCACAATTTTTTCAGAATCTGGGTGTTAGCATTACATTGGGCAATAATGGGGATGTCAGTGGTGAGATCAAATTTCTCCTCCTTACTTTTCGCTGCTAAGAGGTTCTGTCTTGGATTACTCATCACCTCATTTTTGACCGTGGTGAGGTGGTCTTTGTCATATCCCTTCTTGATGAATTTTTTGGTCAATATATCTGCCTCTATTCTGAAGTCATCAATATGGGAACAATTCCTATAGGCCCATGTGAATTGGCTTTTTGGTACATTTAAAAGCCAGCTAGGTAGATGTCAGCTATCTTTTGAAATGTAATTCCTAGAGTCAGTTGGTTTAGAATAAGTGCGAGTATGAATAGAACCATTTTTTATTAAAAATTTATAGAGTCTAAGCTGGTGGCTGGAGTAAATTATAAAAAATAATCATTTTTATTAATATCAGTTAAAAAGTTAGCTAAGGATTCAGGGTCTCCAGATCAGACGAAAATAATATCATCAATGAAGCGATGCCAGAGGACCAGACCCGCGTGCAGCTCACCATGATTATAGATGGAGGTTTCCTCCCATTTGCCAACATAGAGGTTAGCATAGCTGGGAGCGAGCCTGGTCCCCATGGCAGTCCCCCACTGCTGGGAGTAGTAGTTCTCCTCAAGGGCAAAAAAAATTGTGTTAAAATGAAATAAATACAATCGATAATAAAAGATACTTGGTCGTGTGGAATAAATTCCATTTTATTTAAAAAATATAGAACTGATTCACAGCCTTTCTGATGTTGAATCACCGTATACAGAGAGGTGATATCTAAAGTGACTAAAATATAATGCTTCTGCCACTGAACTCTGTTTAAAATCTGTAGGATATGAGTGCTGTCTTTTAAATATTTTTTGTAAATGGGTGTCTGCGTATTTTGACATATTAGCTATCAGGCACTGTATGCCCAAAATAATTGGATGTCCTGGTGGGTTAAAAGGATCCTTATGTATTTTAGGAAGGTAGTAAAAAATGGCGATTCTGGGATGGTGGATATTAATGAATTAGTTTTCATGCTTACTGAGCACGATGGCTCAGTGGATAGCACTGCAGCCTTGCAGAACTGGAGTCCTGGGTTCAAATCCCACCAAGGACAACATCTGCAAGGAGTTTGTATGTTCTCCCCGTTGTTTGCGTGGGTTTCCTCTGGGTACTCCGGTTTCCTCCCACATTCCAAAGACATACTGAAAGGGAATCTAGACTGTGAGCCCCATCGGGGACAGCGACAATAATGTATGCAAACTGTAAAGCGCTGCGGAATATGTTAGCGCTATATAAAAATAAAGATTATTATTATTACTGAGAATCCCCGTATCAAATCCTTTTTTAACAATAATTGCATTTCTTTCCTTTTTTACTCACACACTCGCACTCTCACACACTCTCACACTCTCACACATTCACACTCACACACTCATACACTCATACACACTCACACTCACGCAGCCTCTTGTGCGGTACCACCAGCAGAACACTATCGCACTACACCTGCATGAATTCTGCGCAGGCGCAGTGAATCATTCGACTGAACCCGGCGGCAGATGTGTGACGTGCCTACAGGCAGAGGAAGCCGGTCACATTAAAGGGGTTTCCTGTTGTGAATGGGTTTGAGATGAGTTCTGAGCAGAGGCTCCCTCTGGTGGTTACAAGCGGTACTGGTCTGTTCAGTGATGACTGGTCTTATATAAAGGAGTCACCTTCCCATCAGGGTTGCCGGTGATCAATTGTTCTGGTCTGAATCCTTGATTCCAGTTTCCCTTGTAGCCTGCTGTGTCGTGTCTGCATCTCCTGCTAACAGATAAGACTTTTTCTGCTTTTTGTTTCTGTGCTTTATTTTTGCATTTTGTCCTGCACTTCTGTGGGGGCCTTCTGGGTCCCCTCAGGGGGCTTTTGCCCTCTCAGTTTAGTTCAGCCACTGATGTTTGTACTTTTGCTTTTTCCAGTTTTTCAGTGGCTGCTGTTTTGATTTTGTTACACCAGAGAGCTAATTTAGGTGGTAGAGGTCGTGTGATCTCAGGTGTTTTTGAAATTAGTAGAGTTGGTGCTTTCAGGGTTTTTTTGGGGATTGCAGTAAGTACCCTTCCTATCCTTTTCTATTTAGTTAGTTTGGGCCCCAACGTTTGCTCATACTATTTTCTGTCTGTGTCAGTATTTCGTCTTGTCTAACCGCCATTATATGTTTGGGGGCTTGCTATTATCTTTGGGGTTCTGCTCCGGGGCAGATAGCTTTCCTATTTCTATCTTTAGGTGTAGATAGTTTCTCAGGCTGTGACGAGGCGTCTAGGACCAACGTAGGAACGCTCCACGGCTGCCTCTAGTTGTGGTGGTTCGTCAGGGTACTGCAATCTCATAGATTCCAACTGCTCTGGTGTATTTCCTTTTTGCCTGCACTCCTCAGCTACCGAAACATAACAGTTTCCCACAAACTAAAGTTCTTTTAAAAATTGTCTGTGTCTGATCATGTACAGAGCATACCACATCTCCTGGGCAGGTGAGGAAGCAAAAGACAATACTGACATTACAGTAGGGGATCACAGAGGATTCATTTTGTAAGGTAAAATATTTCACTGTCTGTTTTTAAACAATATTTTACCTCACAAAATGTATCCTCTGCGATCTCCTGCTGTAATGTCAGTATTGTCTTTTGCTTCCTCCCCTGCCCAGGAGCTGTGGTATGTTCTGTACACGGTCAGACACAGGGGTGAGAGAGACAGCGCACAGGGGGAGACAGCTCAAATGGGACAGCACATGAGGGGAGAACACAGCACAGGAAGGAGAGAGACAGAAGACAAAACAGTAAGAGCTCAAAACTGGGAGGAACAAAAGAGAGAGATAATAAATATAAGGTCAAGTTATGAGTGCTGCTAGAATAGAATAACTGGTAATTATGTGGAAAGATCCACATGTTAAGTCCAAATAATTTTAGGCAGTCTGGTTAGAGGATTGACTGAACAAGATAGAGCACCTATGTTATGGGACCAGGAAGTGATAGAGGTGAAGCATAGATCCTGTTAAACCTGAGAAGTAGTAAGGGTAGGGCATGAACCCTATAAGGCCAAGGATGTAATGAAGGAAAGATAGATTACCTGGGTGGAAGGTGGTTTAGGTGCGCTGCACACCCCAATGCGCATTTCAGATGGTGTTTGGATGGTGTCCTTTGTCACCCACTTTGGTAATGAGACACCTTTTTTTAGGCCAACAGTTGAATCAGCTGATATTATATTTCACTAAGTAGAAGGATTGTTTTCTAATTACTGACAGATTTCAGCTGGTGTCGTCACTTTCTATGGCTTCTTGCACCTCTCTTTCTTCATGTGGTCAATACTTTTCTTCTATGTCATTTCTCTTTATTACACATAGCTTAATTTATGGACATCTATAGTTTGATTTATTTGCCTGTGTGGATTGGATGGGTTGTTACCAACATCTGGTGACATCATTTAGAAATATATTTACTTAGAAAATTTGTCACGTTTTCAATACTTATTTCACCCATTGTATATGATTGTTTTCCTACATTGTTTGTCAGACTAAATAACCTATTGAAAAGAATATACAGTTAAAAAACAATCCTGTAAAATTTAGTGACAAAAGCTTTGGCCTTTTAAATTAGAGACACTGCTGAAGTCAGGCTTAGAGATGAGCGAATCTTTTGAAATTCAATAATGCCAGCTTTGTCAAATTTCCCCCAGAAAGTTGAGTCACGACAAATGAATTTGTGTGGGGTACAGAACTGGAAATGTGAGAGAGACCGCAAGAATAATATATTTCATTTCACTATGTCTGATGTGCTTACCTTATAAATCTCGAGATGAAAACAAACTCTGTACGTACCTTAGTCCTGCGCCCGACTGTCCTACACTGGGTACCGCTGATTGCAGATGACCCACTGTTGTACTGAACACCACAGTGCTAAATATTAAACCCTTCACGACATGCTCCTGCGCTGAGCCCACATCTTTCCGGCACATGTCAGCAGTTTTGAACAGCTGACATGTGCCCGGAACAGCAGCGGGTAGATTGCGATCCACCCGCGGCTAGTAACCCGTTAAATGCTGCTGTCAAACTCTGACTGCGGCGTTTAATGCTCGCTTCCAGCAATGGCGCCAGAAATCCGCCCATCATGGGTCACTGATGGCTAGGCATGACATCCAGAGGTCTCCAGGAGACCTCTATGGTTGTTAATGCCAGATTGCTATGGTCGGTTCTCATAGCAAGTCAGCATTTCTACTACATACAGGTGATCTGATTATCGCCTGTATGCAGCAGAGCTGATCGGGTTATAGCAGCTTCTAGTCTCCCATGGAG